>LBNU01003572.1:43332-68809 GCA_014162995.1 Artemisia annua | reverse complement strand
GTATTCTGGCCCTTAGACATTGAGAAAATAAAAGCTGAGGAAATTAAGGCCAAGACATCCCTAAAGTTAGCTGCCCCAACGGTGTATCCCCCCAATACACCGATGCACTTAGTTCAGTTGTCACTTCCCACGCAATGTAAAACTCTTATTAGCATTTATGTCCTGCGTCAAATGTTTAATGATTTTGAAAAAACATGCAAAAAGAGAATCACACCAACGGGAATCACTGAGGGTGAACGAGGATTTGAGTTAACCAAAGAGTGTTACTTAACTGAAGTCATCCCATTTTTTAAACAAACCAAAGAACATTTTGAGAGTTTACGACAATCCCTTGATGGTGAGCTTAAAGAAATGAAAGAAGTGTTTAAAGATGTGGAAAACGAGTGTAAACAAAAAGCAATAGATCTTCAGCACAGTGAAATCACCAGAAAAATATTCTCATCATGAATGATAACTTGATTGCTAAATGTATTACACAAGATGTGTTTTACACTGCTACAGATTCTTCTCTTTATGCTTGTCAATTGCTTTGAATAACCTTCACAATCGTGTTGTTGAACTTGAGGGGGAGAATGTGAAATTGCTTGAAAAAAATCAAAATGATGATCATGACAACATGGTCAAGCATCTTTCTAAACTAGAAGTTGATAATCTTAATTTACAATTAAAATATCAACATTTAGAAGAAAAAATGAAAACATCAAAGGCCAAGACATCTTCTGATGCTTCGGAATTTGATGCATATTTTGAATTAGCAAAAAGGGATGGAAAAATTCAAGCTCACACGAACACGATCAGGTTATTGAGGGCTCAAATTGCCCAATTGAAGTCTCCCATGAATGCTGTGATCAACTCCCATAAACCAATGTCTGCAGATTCTCATAATTTTCAACTTCAAAACTCAATCAACTTACTTAAACATGAAAATTATTGTTTTCAAGCTGAAAATTCTAAAGTTAAACAACATTACAAAGAGTTATATGATTCTATCAAGATCACTCGTGATAAAACCAATGAAAAAATAACTTCTTTGCTTAATGAAATTGAGAATCTAAAGACAAAAGTGAAAGGGAAAATGCCGTTGAATGTAAGTGACAATATCAAGTCTGTGGTTCGTAATTGTAAGAGATATGCATGTGAGGTTGTTTTTATTCCTCTTCCCCTTAAGAACAATGAGCTAGTCCATAGTGATTATCTTAGACATCTTAAGAACTGCCTTGACATGACCCGTGAAACCATAGAAGAAGAAAGAATGGTAAGACCATCTGATAACCCCCTATCGGATGTTTGCTTTCTTACCAAGCGGTCACAAGAGTTGTTAGAATATGCCATAGGTACATGTCCCAAGATTCCCAACATGCGTGATAAAATTGGCACATCCTCATTTAGGAATTTGAAGAAGCATGCTACTTTTGATAAACCCTTGGCTAGTTCAGTGCATAGCACATCACCACCAAGAAACCAAACAACTGTGCAACAATCTAATGTTCCCATCGTCAATTCTACAGGAGTAATCAATGTCACTAAAGCTAGCGGGTCAAAGCCTAAAGGCAATACAAGGAATGATAGGACTTCGCCTGCTAAGAGTGATCAAGGGAAGAAAGTAGAAGACCACCTTAGGAACAATAAGATTGATTTGAATGAAAAGAATCGTGTTGATTCTAGTATTTGCGTTAAGCGTACTGTAATTAATTCGAATTCTAATGCGACTTGTAAGACTTGTAATGGATGTTTAATTTCTGGTAATCATGATGAATGTGTTGTGTCATTTTTGCAATCATCTTATAAATCCCCTGTTAAATCTGCTAAGGATAACAATACTTGGAAAGCTACAGGAAAAGTTTTTAACAGTGTAGGATATCAGTGGAAACCTACTGGAAGAAAATTCACTCTAGGAAACCAGTGCCCATTGACTTACATACCCGACCCTAAGTCGTTAGAGGTTAAGAGATGGAAGGCTACTGGTAGAAGATTTCCTTTAGTGACCCAATGCCTTGATAGTAAGACAACAGTTTCCACTGGTATCGGTTCATCTGTAAGAACCAATGATAATACTGATCCTGTATCTCTTAAGTATGCATGTGCTAACCTATTGGATCCCAATTACACTTGGGAATCCATGTTTTTCAGTTATCCATATCTGTCTGGTTTCAAATGCAGGTCGTACAAATCGTCCTGTGGTATTTGGACTCAGGCTGCTCTAAACATATGACTGGGGATCGCTCTCGGCTCAGAAATTTCGTGAAAAAGTTTATCGGGACAGTTAGATTCGGTAACGACCACTTTGGAGCTATTATGGGGTATGGTGATTATGTGTTTGGTGATAGCGTGATTTCAAGAGTTTACTATGTGGAAGGACTTGGGCACAACTTATTCTCTGTTGGACAATTCTGTGATTCTGATCTCGAAGTGGCCTTCAGAAAACACACATGTTTCGTTAGAGAATTGGACGGAGTTGATCTCCTTAAAGGAAGTCGTGGTACAAATTTGTATACCATCTCTATTGAAGACATGATGCGGTCCTCTCCCATTTGCTTACTTTCTAAGGCCTCAAAAAGCAAATCATGGTTATGGCATCGGCGTTTGAACCACTTGAACTTCGGCACCATAAACGAGCTCTCTCGCAAAGATCTTGTTCGAGGCATGCCCAGACTGAAGTATGAAAAGGATCATCTCTGCTCATCATGTCAATTGGGTAAAAGCAAGAAACAAACTCATAAACCAAAACCCACCAACTCCAACACCGAAGTACTCCATACCCTTCACATGGATCTGTGTGGACCCATGAGAGTGCAAAGCTTCAATGGGAAAAGATATATTCTTGTTATTGTGGATGACTATTCAAGATTCACATGGGTGAAGTTTTTAAGATCCAAGGATGAAACTCCCGATATTATCATCAAAATCATCAAGCAGTTGCAAGTAAGGCTCAACAAAACTGTTAGAATCATCCGCACAGACAATGGAACTGAGTTTGTTAACCAACAACTCACCAAATTCTACGAAAATGTCGGCATCAGTCATCAGAAGAGTATTCCTCGAACTCCTCAACAAAATGGAGTCGTTGAAAGAAGGAATCGCACACTAGTTGAAGCGGCTCGCACTATGCTGATATTTTCAAAAACACCAATGTTTCTATGGGCTGAAGCCATTGCTACTGCTTGTTACACTCAAAATCGGTCATTAATTCATCCTCTCCACAACAAGACACCGTATGAGCTGGTGCATCTCAAAAAGCCTGATCTCTCCTTTCTTCGTGTATTTGGTGCCCTGTGCTATCCAACTAACGACAGTGAAGACTTAGGGAAGCTTAAAGCTAAAGCTGATATTGGGGTATTCGTCGGTTATGCAGCAGATTGAAAAGGGTACCGAATCTACAACAAAAGAACCCGACAAATCATGGAAACAATCCATGTCACGTTTGATGAGCTGACAGAGCATACGGCTTCAGGACACACCAGTTATGGACCCTCACAAAATCTTTTATCTCCTGGACCAATAAGTTCGGGACTTGTACAGAACTCCAACCATGCCACTCCTTATGTTCCTCCCACGAGTGAAGACTTGAAAAAGTTATTTGATCCCATGTTTGATGAGTACTTTGAGTCACAGCCACCTCTTGAACCGGTATAGCCAGCTGTTGAACCTAATATTATGGTTGTGAATGCACCTCATGATACAAATGGTCCTTCAGTCTCCATCTCTCTTGATCCGGAGGCACCAGAATGTAGCAACACTCACATTGAATCAAATATACAATCGTCTTCTGAACATCAAGGAGTTACTTCTGATAACACATAGGAAGTCAATCCTTTTGCATCACCTGAGGAAGAACCATTTGAAAATGTTTTTGCACCTGAATCCTCCAATGAAGCATCTTCCTCAGAAAATCAAACAATGCAATATCAGTTCACTATCCTCAACCTCATGAACATCTCAGAAAATGGACAAATGATCACCCTATTGACAACATCATAGGAAACCTCTCAAGACCTGTATCCACAAGACAACAACTTGCCACTGATGCCTTGTGGTGTTTCTTCAACTCAGTCTTATCTAAAGTCGAGCCTAAAGACTTCAAAGACGCCCTTACCAAGGTGTCTTGGTTCACCGCAATGCAAGAAGAAATCCATGAGTTTGATCGTCTTGATGTATAGGAATTAATACCACCACCTGATTGTGCGATGATCATTGCTCTCAAATGGATTTTCAAAGTTTAGCTTGATGAGCATGGGGATGTGTTGAAAAACAAGGCTCGTTTAGTTGCAAAAGGATACAGTCAACAAGAGGGCATTGACTTTGAAGAATCATTTGCACCATTCGCTCGTATCGAGGCCATTAGAATCTGAGAAAAGTATGGAGATGAATCTGATGACATCTTCCGAAAGGAATAAAATTCTATTGTTGGAAAGAAGTTGTTATTCCGATTTCTCTATTCTAACTTCAATATCACCAACAACGCACATGTATATACTGTCAAAGATGTTGTCAGACGATGCTGCTGTGATAATTTTGTTTAAAAAGGGGTTCATCCCGGAGGTTATGTTAAATAATTTACTTGCACAAAAATACATGTTCATTTACTATGTACAATATTTGGGACATAACAAAACACTTCAACTGGACATAACAAAACACTTCAACTGACTTATATTATACGTTACTAAATTGTGACAGGAAAATGGCAGGGAAATTGAGACTCCAGTTACGCTTGTTGTCGTCGTGAACAAGTTTGCCTCTGCTGAATTAGTTCCTTTCCCGATTGAAGACACCCCAGATGCAACTTTAGGAAAAGAGTCAAAGACAATACTTATGCCACTCCAAACGCAACTATAGGAAAAAAAAAAAGTACATATGGCGAAGGTAGTAGTTCTTCTAAAGGAAAGCGTGTAGTATTCGACTTGGATGACTACCCAAAAGACGAGACAGATGCCAAGAAGTTGAAAAGTGATCTTGTGGAAGTCAAGGTGGTAGTTCTTCTAAAGGAAAGCGTGTAGTATTTGTAAACTAATGTATCCATGTTATTAAGAAACATTAATTGATAATCAAACACATAAATAAAAACCGGTAGACAAATCTTTTTAACAATTCAAAACTTAAACCACTATAATCCAATACTAAAATAATCGTAACAAACTTCCAATTTTAAAATATTATTGTTCAATATACATTTAATCTTTATTTTATCCATATCATTTCCTAAAATCTCTTTCAATTTAAATTATATATATACTATCAACTTTAAACCAAATACATTCGCTTAAACTATTTTGTAAAACTTCATTGAACAATATCATATTGATCACCCTAAGTCATCAAAGGTAAAGAAACTTTTATCTCTATAATTTATATAGTTTTCATTATTATACCTATATCACAGTAATACATCGTTATAACATTCATACGTTTTATTCTAACCAGCAAGAAGTTAAATCAAAATCACCAAATGATTTTTGGATGGAAGATCTACCTGTCATCATCATATCAGGATGAATTGGTATGAGTTACATTACTTGCTAACGAATATTAGCAAATCCCTTATGTCATGTAACTTATATTAGATTACTTCCAGGATATCTCCCAAAATAATAAACGACAAAGACTTGCAAATGACGGTACATTTGTGAACAACAATGTTGTTCACATTGTGGATTTTGATTATGAGAATGAGAAATGGATGTGTATTAACAAAGAATGTGTATACCTTGTTCAAAAGGAAGACAAATTGGTATAAGCATTTCATCAATCACATTTTCCGTGTTTTTTTGTTTAAAATATATTACTAATGTGTTTTTCTTGATGACCTATATAATATAGGAATCTGGTGATGAAAGCCCAATTAGGTTTAAGCGTAAAAAAAGGCTACAAAATCTTGTGGTTCAAAAAGACCTACTTATAGTTTTATTGATGAACCTACGGATGATGAATTTGATGAAGCTAAAAATTATTTTGAAGGTGTTGATAACATGTTGATGATGAAGCTAATGATGATTTAGAAGATACCGGGGAATTCCTTGATGAATCTATTGATGATATACATCGTTTAGAAGACTTTTTTGATGATGAAGTTGTTTTCGAGGAACCTACCGATCAGTATGATTACTTGGACAGTTTCATTGATGATGAAACTTTAGATGGATATGGAACTACCGAAGACGATTCTAATAGTGACATTTGAGATTATTATCAATAAGTAATTCATATGTCCTTAATAAGAATTGATAAAACTTTTTACCATAAGTAGTTTTCCATTATGTTTTGGTTATTAAATTTGTTTGTTCAGTCAATATTACTTTTAAAATGCTTATAATGTTTCACATTATTATTATATCTGTTACAACATACAAATATATGTCCTAGTTATAGTTACGTTTTATTATTATCAATCGGTAAAAAATTATCTTTACAATTCAAGATCCATAAGAAAAAACCATAATGATATACATGATCAAATCGTCTATAATTTACCTTTTACAGTTCAATTCAAGATCAATATAAAAAATCAATCAGACAGAATTATCAAACTTAAACTAATAATATAAGCAGATTAAATTTAACATTAAGAAAAAAAATGTTATAATTATTACCACGATTCATCTTGGTGTGTTGCTCAAAGATAATGTTCCTATAACATAAACACTTCTTGATTAATGGTCCATTGATTTGCAGATATATGTCGTGTTTTACATTTTTCCCCAAAAGGGATTAACGAAGTAGCTTTTGATCATACGTGATTGTTTAGGGTTTTACAGATTGGGTGTAACTATCTTATTAATTGGTTAATTTGATAATAGAGTTTACTCAGTTTAGTTTGACAAAATTCTAGAATCGTGTTTTTTGATCATAGGTTTAAAAATTAGGTTTTTGTAAAAGGGGATCTGAGTTTCTGTTGGTGGGTGGGAATAAGTTACACAAATTCCCGCCCAATTTAATGCGGTTATTGTGTTTGTTAACAACCTTTGATCCAACGCCTTGGGTTTTTTTAGTTGCCACGTGTCTTTATAATTTATTTGAGGAGGAATTTTCTAACAATACCTTCTTCTAGAGTTAGATTGGGAAATCAAGTTTTATTCAAAAACTCTACTCATAACTGTAGTTTTAACTTACATTAGGAGACATGCGAGACAATGATATACAAATGGATAGTACACAACTCTAAATTTCAATATCCATTTATGAACATATTCCGTTTTTCTTTTTGATTCGATTTACATTCTTGTAAAACTTAAAACCATAATTCAAATTCAATCTTGATCTTTTCGGTTTTAGTTTGCTCTGAATTTTGGTTTAATTGGTTTCAAACCGAATATTGAACACACCTATCTCTTAATTTTAGTTCTATATAATAAACTAAGATGCAATTCAAACCTTTACCAGACACAAATCAAAGAACTTACATGAGGAATCAATTTTTTTCTTGCTCTTTTATACTTTTCTTTCGATCCTAAATTTATTTCCAACGTATATTTAAGACAAACACCCCCTAATGAACATTGTGAAACTTGGTTTTTTTAGTTAAACTTTTTGCCAATTTTATTACTATGATATTAATCTATAGTTAGAACAAACTAATTGCTTATTTTAGAAAATTAATCTGCTATGTAACTCAAATACAATTTGCACAAGTTCGAAATCAAAAGACAAATAATATAATACCTTAAGAAATCGTGGAAAACTCATGAACGACTTTATGCTACTGCCGAAACTTTTATTAGGGTTTTTAATGTGTGCTTTGCATAATCGCATTGCATCAAATATAACTCATACGGAGTATATAATTTTAAGGCCAAAATGTTTTTTAACTACCCTCAATTTGACCAAGTGGATCTTTACTACCCCCAAAGTGTTAATGGTACCTTTTAGTACCCTATATTTGTCTAGTAGGTGCGCATAGTAACCTAGCACTAATTTTTTTTGAACAGACCCTAGCACTAATTAACTGAGTCACATGACCGTCACATGCCATCACTGTTAATTTTTAACGAAGTAAATTGGATATGAGCTGAGGTTAATTAGCAAACAACTTATTCTGTTTGAAAACCTTGCAATTTGTAATAAAAAGTATTATTGTAGTTGATTTTCAATAAGACTAATACATTTCATATAAGATAATGTAAAAGTATTGTTATATTCGGTTTGTTGTTTTGTGGTGATTGTAACTGCATCGTAATAACAATTACTTACTATTACAACATTATAAATTTGAGGATGCAAAGATTTTNTGGTGAATTTAGGGAGCTAGATTCATGGACGAACCTACTTAATTGGTTATAAGGTGTGGCACGAGCTACATTTGAGTTAGGTGACGAAGTATAATTTTTTTCTCGAAAAGTGTCACATTTTTATATCTGCAACCCTTGATTATATTTTTGTGCTACTTTGAATCTTTATGGGGCAAATTCAGTTTAGCCAAAATAAAATTTTATGATAGCAATTTTAGTACTTATAATGATTATAAAAAAAAGTTATGCAACATGCTTTTAAATATCAAAAGTCTGGCCCAAGATTCAATATTAAAGAAGTGGGTAATAACTTTCGAACACTAAAAGGTGTCAAAAAAAAGAAAAAAAGAAAAAGAGAGTCACTTGTTAAACCTTACATCAAAAATTTCTTTTGTTAAAAACTAACGGCGATATGGCATGTGAAATCATGTGACTAAGTAAGTTAGAGTTAGGGTACAATATTAACCAAATAATCAAATATATGGCGGTATAGGATACCATTAATACTATGAGGTAGTAGGAGGTCCGGCTGACCAAATTTAGGGTAGTAAAAGTCATTTTGGCCAAAATAAAATACCCCAAAAAATGATGCTTTTTTTGTTTGTTTTATTTGAGTATTGAATTAGTATCGGCATATCAATTATCAATCTGACTAAAACTAACCAAAAATGACATAGTTGAAATAATTACAAGATTACAGCTATGTAAATAGTCCATAAACAAAAATTGAAGTCATGGTTCAAGTGTTGCCGCAACTCTGTACTCTCCAACTCTAAGTGTCCCTCCGAGATCAACCGGCACGAGAGGAACAAGAGAATGTAAGACATCAGTTATCAATGGACGGTAGCTCGGTTCTGGTTGAACACATAGCACAGCCACAGCAGCTACCTGCACCACCACGTTTTGACTATCTTAATCACAAAGATTATACAGAAGCATTAACTCATTGTCATAAAGATTGTCGTAAACATACTTGATACAAGTGTTTAAGATCCATTGTATCCCTTATAACAGGATCTATGACACTCGGAAGCTTTGTTCTGTCTGTTAGATGTGGCATAGCCTGCAAATTTCATGAAATCGAAATTTTTTATTTCAAAATATGAAAAATGTCACTGTATTTAATTTGAGTCAAGGATTGTGTTAGAAACGAAAAACTAACCCAATTGACTATAGATTGGCACTCAGATGGTGCTAGTTTTTCAACAGGTCGTCTTCTAAGTAGAAGCTCTAAAAGTACCACTCCAAATGCATATACATCACTTTTATCGGTCAGTTTTCCTATAAACAAACAAGACAATCACTTTCAGATAGTACTTTTTTTACTTTATAAATTTAAGGGTTCACAAAATTAATGTAAAATACAAGCAAAAAGAATGGGTATATAAATTCTCTTTTTGATAACTTTACACAATAATCATTATTAATCATCGTTGCACTCAAAGTAGTTAGATATGATTTAAACAGACCACCAACTTCAATCTTTCCCAACCAACTGAAAAAGAAAATTATTTATGCATGTCAACCGTTTTTTTTCAAGCATCTACAAATTTAAAAGATTAAAGCCTCATAATAAATACCAGATTTAATATTGATTTTTAGTTTCTGTAACTTTAATGGGGGGGAAAATAAATAATAAATCCTAATGCTTATTACTAGAGGTGAAAAAATAAGTGTGTCGGGTCAGGTCGGGTCAGGTCGGGTCAGGTCAGGTCAGGTAATGGGTCAAGACACTCCAGGTAGAAACAGTTCATGTTAACACCCGGGTCAAAAGGGGTCATATTGGGCTGTCCTGTTATGTTTCCTTATAATTAGTAGCGTCAAATAAAAATGATATAGTGGTTAAAAAAATATATGTACAACTTTTACCAAAACAAGATATAAGAAGAACAGATAATATTAAACGCCCATACCGTCCAAAAGATACTCTGGTGCTACGTAACCCAATGTCCCTGAAAGCTTTATTTTTTCTCTACTGGCCCCATCCATAACAGCAAGACCAAAATCCGAAAGCTATAGAAACAAAAACAAGTGACCAAAAGTAAGGTTACATTTTATCTTCACAAAGCAGTAATGTTTATGTATGCTGATAACTATTAGTACCTTGGCGTTATAATTTGAGTCCAAAAGAATATTGGATGTTTTCAGATCTCTGTGAATTACAGATGGTTTGCAATGCTCATGTAAATATTCTAATCCCCTGTTCAAAACCCCGAAACTAAAGTTAAGAAATGAAAATCACCCAATCTCATTAATATAAGAACATTAAATGGTTTTAAGGAAGTCCCACCTTGCTGTATCTAAAGCAATTTTCATTCGGCAATGCCATGTTAAATTGGATCCACAAGAAGGCCCTATAAACTTCTTATCATATTAAGTTCATATAAAAGACAAACTTTAATGCAACGTAGGTTGAAAAAAAAGTCTAAAATGGTATACCGTGTAACTGAGTGTCTAAAGAACCATTGGGCATCAACTCGTAAACAAGTAACCTTGTTTCATCATAAACACAATATCCCAACAAGTTTATTACATTCGGGTGTTGAATTTTACTCAATATATCAACTTCTGTCTGCAAAACCGAATAAAAAAAAATATTAAAATCGAACCTTGAATATTAAGAGAGAGCGAAACTGCATGGGAAATTTAAGTAACCTGAAATTCTTTGATACCATCTCGACTTTGATTGTCAAGTCTTTTGACTGCAACAAATAAGTCATCGTCGAGTTGACCTTTATACACACTTCCGAATCCCCAGACCCTAATATCTCACTATCCTCAAAATTATTTGTTGCTGTTTTTAGTAGGTTGTAATCCATAACAGTCACAGATGTCTTTTCACTACTCGGTTTAAAAGTAAAATTAGTCCTACTAATAAACGAACTTAAGGGAAGGCCTCTCAACGAATCTTCAAAACAACACAGAAATCGATAAGAATTAGTACTACACTACAAATGATTCAAACCAAATATTTTTAATTTCTGGGAAAATTTTCTTACCTAATCCTTTCGTTTTTTTGGATTTGAATTTCTTACTTCTGCGGTATATCAGCAGACAAATTAAGGGCAGTAAGACGATTCCCGTAAAAGAAGAGGCTGCGATGAGGCCTATAATAAGCTTTTTGTTTGAATGTGTTTCACCTCCTGATAAGATTTTCCAATTAATTAATAGTTTGACACCATCATTGCAATATAAGGGAGATTGTGGTTGCAATTGCTTATTAAAACTGCTTATTTTCTTGTTCTTCTTTGAAATAAGCAAATACCAAGCTGTTTTGCCAAAGTGAGGGGGCGTTTGGTTAAACTTATTTAAGGTGCTTATTAGCTTATTGTATATTATCACAATACATTAAGCTTATGAAAAGTGCTTAATAGCTTATTCATGGTTTAAAAAAGAATTATTTTATTTTATTTTTTTTATTTTTTATTATTATTATTATTATTTTTTTCTTTTCCAAAAGCACTTTTAAAAGGTTCTCAATAACTTATTATGATAAGCAAAGCCAAACACTCCTGGATTACAAAGCTGCTTTATTGAAAACAACTTAATTCAAATAAGTACTGATTGACTGCTCATCTAAAACACCTTATTCACTGGCAAATAAACCTATACTCGATAACCAATACCAAACACTATCAAAACTGCTTATTTACAAAGTAATAAGCACATAAGCAATTTAGGGGTGTTTTAAATTGGTCTTATCTGCTTTAAAAATAAACAAAGACTAAAACCCCCGGATTACAAAGCTGATAATTCAAAACAACTTATTCAAATAAGCACTACTTGACAACTTATCCAAAACACCTTGTTCACTGGCACATAATCATATACTGTATAACTGTATTAGATAACCAATACCAAACACTGCCAAAACTGCTTATTTACAAAGTAATAGGCACATAAGCAATTTCGGGGTGGTTCAAATTATCTTATCCACTTTGAGAATAAGCAATATCCACCCAACTGACAATTTTTACTTTTTTAAGCCTTTATTACTTATAAAATATACAACATGATAAGCAGTTTACAATAAACAATGCAGTAAGCAGATACGCATTTTATTAAAAATCCCAATTGGGCCAATTCCCAAACACTCCCAAAGCTGAAAAAAAAAAATCGAACTTTTTAAATAAACAATCCCAATTCCCAAAAATAAGCTTAAAACAAACATCCCTTAACTGGGTCCGGCTTATTTTTGGGCTTACGAGCTTAAGTGGGTCCAGCTTCTTTTTTACAAAAAAGAAGCTGATTATGACAAACAACACTTACACAAGCTCGTAAGCCCAAAAATAATCTAAAACAAACACCAACATAGATTACATAAACAGACAAAGATTAAGTACCAGGAGATGAATCAGCCAATGAAGGCATAGGAGCAACATCAGGTGAAAAAGATACATGGTTCTTGACTCTAGCATCAATTGTACTAATTTGAACATTCAATATCAAAATATAAACAAAACCCATTAAAATTTTCATGTTTTTATGTCTTGTTGACATGAAGAAAAGTTTGGAATGAATAATGAGAATGGTTGTTGGAGGATTTGGTAAAAAAGACTAAAAGAGAGAATGACTAAATGAAATCTGCTTGTGTGACTTGTGTCTGTGTTTAAGACATGGAATTGTTACTACTTGTTGTGAGAAAGACAGGATTACATTCTTGGGTTATGTTTGAAACGTACTAGTTGCTTTTATGAGTTTTATTGTGGATATAATATTGTTTAATGATGTAATATCTTCCGTGATACAAGAAGAATAATGTCTTTTTTGTCTGTTAAGAGACTTTAAGGGTGGATTTTATTTTAGCGTTTGAATCTGAATCTGAATTTGTGACAGAAAATTATAAATTTGAAGCAAATAATGTTGTTTGTTTTTTTTAAACGCTTAAATGTTTAGAGCACAAGAAAACCTAGTATATATGTCATTAAAAGGCAGTAAGATCATTTTCAAAGTTTTGTTGGCAAGATGTTGAAACTTCTTAATGTGTCTAAACGAGAGGAAAAAAATAAACACCCTTAATTGTCAAAAGCTCTTAACGATTCAGATTTATAGGCTATTAGGTATCAAGTGATTTTATTAAGAAATCAAACACAACCTAAGTATACCCAATCCTATCATGTCAGGGTATGAGAGACGTAGAATGTAGACAGATCATACCTAGGGATAGCAACAAAAACATGAAGCCGTAGGAGAAACCCGAAATCCAAATTAATTGGGGCGGAACGAGGGCATACCTATCGGGGTTACGGGACGAGTTTGAGGCTTAACGAGATTTTAATCAGGTTTTGAGTGGGGAGCGGGAATAACATCCCAACCCCGCCCACCTCGAATAATGTATATGCACATAGATAAATATTTATATTCATATAGTATTTACATAATAAAAACCTATCTCTCTAATTTTTAATTTTCTTTTCAATCTTTTTAAGATTGCAAAATTGTGATCAAAGGAACTTGTTTAATGTCATATTTTTAAGTTGTAATTTGTGACCGTTTAATTTATACTCCCTCCATCCCAAAATTATTCGGGGCGTAAGGGTTGACCCTGCGAACCGACTCCAGCGTGAGAATAAGTCATCCCGGAATAATCGGGTATAGTTTAAAAAGAGAAAGTAGTAAAAGGGGTGATGGCATACCTGAAATGTGTAAATGAGGTGGGTATTTATAGGCATGATCTAGGAAAGACCTGGATCCTGCCACATGTTTCAGCAGGATTGGTTGGGGAGAGCACATTCTCTCTAGCCAATAGGAAAGCTTCGAGTATATGTTGTGAGAGCGTGCCCATATGTGGTTGTTGCATATGCGGGAATATAGGAACCTGTTATTGGTGGTAGGCCTCACGAAATATTATGTTTGTCTTTTAGTCATGGAGCCTTGATCTCTTTGGAGACTAAGGTTCCTTAGAGGCCAAGGCTTCGATGGACTCTTGTGTATTGGCGGGTTCTCTTACGGTAGCCAAGTAGGCTTTACGCCAATGATCACTTTTGAGCATCATGTGTACAGCGTTTGGAGGCTAGGCTCCGGCTTTACACCATCACTTGATAATATCCCCGACTATTACGATGTTTAAGTATGTATATTAGTCTCTCTGAATGAGATCAATGGCAAGTTCAAGGAGGAGTAAATACTCTTGATTAGGTGATTTAATGCAAGAGATAAACATCTACTCTTTTGAAATATTCTCTTTTATAGGCGAAGTCCATGCGGATACATGTTACTTATTTAGGACATGCCAAGCATTTAATGGTTAACACTCATATTAAATGGTTTCTATTCTTTGAATATGCAGTGGCAACTCGATAACTGTTATTGGATTTCTACATCAGTACATACCCAATAACACTACAATAACTANAATGCCCTATGGTGTGTTATTCATCACTACATCGTTCAATCTGTTCTCCACATTTATATCAACTCTCACACTTTATTTAACTTTTGATAAATGCTTTTCATTTATATTTCCGAAAAAGTTTTCATCTAAAAAGTTAAGACGAAAACGTAAAAAAATGGACGTTAACGTAAAAAACGGACAAAAACGTAAAAAATTTGACGAAAACGTAAAAAAGACAGACAAAAACGTAAATAAACGGACGAAAACGTATAAAAATAGACGAAAACGTAAAAAACGGACGAAAACATGAAAAACGGACGAAAACGTAAAAATCAGAAGAAAACGTAAAAAGTTGGACGAAAACGTAAAAATCGGACGAAAACAGAGAAAAACAGACAAAAACGGATAATAACCGACGAAAGTATATAAAATGGACGAAAATAGATCGGGGGTATTTTAAAGGAAAATAGGTGAAAAAAAAAAAAAAAAAAATGTTTTCTAGTTTTATGTATTAAATTTGGAAATAGGAATTTTGTGTTTTGTAGAGAATTTTATTGGAAAACACTAATTTGAACGCGATCTCTGTTTTCCTTGTTTCCACAAAACATTTTGTGGAAAACAAATGTGTTTTCCCTCAACTAAACGCACCCTAGTATCCGAATGTTTGATGTATGTTGAGAAGAGATAGGAAGACAGAGACTAGTGTCCATACTCTCTAACTTCATCATGGGTTCAGAAGCTCTCATTACTGAAGCACAGTGACTAGAGGTCTTCACTATGTTTCTGTAGAACTTTTCCGAAAATGACTTCCTGAATATATTTCGAGTATATTTACTTAGGAACTAAGTTTACACTTAATATATACATACGAATTTTGCATAAAAGAACAAGCATCAAATAAAAAGAACAAGCATCAAATAAAAAGCTAAACAGCAACCACAATCCACTCGCACACAATACACAAATATGACTTGTTTAAGCTTACTTTTCCAAAGTTTAAATTCTTTATTGTTTCATTTGGAGAAACTTTATCACAATCTTTTGGCAGCTATTATCGACTTATCATCTTGGTTGGTAGCAATAATCAAGTTTTAAAAGCGTACATTATTATATAAATGGAAACTAAAAACGTCACTAAACCAAATTCTCTATAATAAATGTCGTGCTAATCTATCTGCCTTCTAAACATACTCGTCAGTCGTCACTTGTGGTTGGCCCGTTGTTTGCTTACCATATCTTTTGATTATAAAATTAATACACGTGGAAGGTTAGTCAACTAAAAAAGCTACACAAACAAAATCAATTATTAAATCGGTACAACGTCTTTAGCATTGTTATTTTTAATGATCATATTGTTACAAAGATACACAAAACTTTTCTTTCTTTTTATCTTTTCATATTAGATAAAATCCGACATAGAACTTCCAAGGTCCAACATAACATGTAGCGACAATAAATTCTTTTCAAATTTACTAACAACTACATCCAATATCAAACTTCCAAAGTACCAATTTTTTGGCAAAATACAAACTAAGAATATGTAACACCTCGTTTAAGGAAATTAACTAGACAGGGATACAATCTCTTAACCATTTTTAACCTAGAGTTTGAGAACATATTAAAATAAAGAAGATGAAGACAAACACACAAGGTGAACGACATGAAACTATGATATATAAAACGATTTCATGTTTAGGAATAATCAAGAATTTAGTTAATTATATACGAACCAAGCATTTAATACATAAAAGCTAGAGAAATTCTTGCACTATGTGCATCCAATATTTGTAAGGAAGCTATAAAAGGCATTATATGCATGTTAACAGCAAGGAAAACACTCCAAAGAAACCATATTATAGCCAACTACACATGGGATTGATAGTTGTATACTTGTATTTATCATTTCACATGTCTACCATTCTATCTTTTACAAGCTAGAAAACAAACAGAAATTATAACATGATTAAAATGATAGAAACTACAATACCGAACACATTCATGCACTCTCCAATAATAGAAACTTTAAAGCGTGAACGACTTTTTAGGTTGCTATAGCCAAACCTAGATGAAATCATGAATGTGAACCCTTCACGCTATTGTTTGTTATACCTAATATGTATATGTGTATTATCGACGACTAACGTGAACCATATAGCCTCGTTGATTGGAGGAAGCTATGACACAAGTGACGACCACATGTCCACATGCATAAAGCTCGTTAAAAAAACTACATTGTAAAGTTTACGAGCTCAAATTTCATACTACGAAATTACGGACAAACTATCCACAAAGGAAACAAAATTGCTACCGTTATGTTCGTTTCATTAGCATGCCGAGGCTTTAAAGCCCACTTGTATCTTCCAGTTGATCATCAAAATTTATAGCCCATATACGACATGCATGTAACAATGCAAGTGTGTTCAATGGAAAGTTTATCCATGAATATCAAAAGCTGGCTATTCAAGAAAATATCAAAATGGGTGAACAAGGGCAAGGATTGGGCGGTTTTATGCAAAATCAAAAACCGAACCACATAGTTCTGTCACACCGTACTTTCGAGTCGTGACTAAACCATAATATCATACGTAATAGTCTGAAAGATACGATAGTTGTCTTATAATATAGCGGAAGTCTTAAAAACTTATTTTAAACTATCTGATTACATTCTTAAATTATCATACATAAGGTAATCAAAAATACTATCTCCACATAACCGTCTATTCCTTTTCCTTTATCTTGAAAGTACTTCCCTATTTTGGTCCTTAGAGGGTGAGATACATGTTTACATATACTTACTAATCAGCCAAAGGTTTAGTGAGTTCATGAGTTTGAGCATGCTTTTGAAAACATAAAAGATGTATCATAATAAAAACAGTATCATAAAATGCGTGCTCACTTTAAAACATTTCATAGCATAAAATTGTGAGGTGTAACATAAAGTCATAAATAAATCAAGTGGAGGCCTAGCAAAACAACCTATAAGTAGCCCAAAATCCAGAAAATAACCTAAATCATCTTTTTCCCATGCTAACAAAAACGCAACACCTCTTTGGGTGTGTGTACAGGTTGTGGATGGGGCAATTAAGCGGGAAACTAAAAATAATGACACCCCTCTTTTCGGAAAAAGGGGTAATTTTTCCCTTGTATGTTTTGAGTCCCGTAGCAATTTCACTAATACCAAAAAGAGAGAATTAGTATTTTTATCTTTTGTGTGTATTGTGAGTGCGTATGTGTATTTTAAGGTATTAGTAAATGATAAAAAATATAAAAAATTTAGTAGAAGAGAGAGAAGGTGATGCAAAAGTTGAGGGAAAGTTGAGGGAAAATTCAAAGAAAGAGTTTTTTTGATGACGTGGAGCTGATGTGGTGAGAGAAAACCCTTAACCACACCCTCCACCCTCGTGATCAAATTTCGAGCGACCTATTTTATGTTCTTTTTCTTGTTTAAAACTCTAATTTTGAAATATATGTCTACTAAACATTTGATTTAAAAGCACATTTTTAAACAACTCACAGTGATCAAATTTTGTATTTCAAAAACCCAATTTTGGACATTCACAAAACCAAACAAAACATTATAGATTGAACAACTAATCTTTATCATGAATTTAAATTGACCAGACCATTGTTTAAGGGACATAAAAACAAAGCTATACATGCACTCAAGTTCAAAAATCGAACCAAAAATCATAACTAATTTGTGTACTTAAATCAAACCCAAACCATCACATTCATCCTCCATTCTAGCCTATAAAGTATAAACATTTAAGTTTACTGAGAAGTAGGCTCATGTCGAAGAAAATTTGTTAAAAACTTAGTTTGTATCGTCAAATTTTGCCAAGTGTAAATAGTGGTGCCACTTCTCTAACATGATAAAACACTTGTCAATAGAAGTAGAACACTTGTCTAATGTCTTTTTCTTTTATCAACTAACACAACATAAGTTCTTCACCTATGACAAAATTATCTCATTTGGTCCTTACACTTCAATACTTTAGGGTGTGTTTGTTACACGGGTTTTAATGACGTGGAATGGAATAATAGATAAATAATATTGTTTGGTATACTAATTTAGACACAATTGAATGAAAACGATTTCATTAACTATAATCATATGAAATTGGTGGGTTTTTGATGATTCTATGTACTCTTTACTGTGCAACATCTTTTTCAACATCTCACAACAAAAAATTTAACAATATTATTTCCCAATTAATTTTACTCGCTTTAATTTATTAATAAATAGTATTTTTAATATTAGTATTCTAACATAAAATATATATTTGCTTTCTTTTATTTTCTTTCATTCTAATACCAAATCCTATTCCTATTCTTAATCCACTAACAAACCAAATGCACCCTTATTTATTTTAAGCATTGAATCATTCACTTATATTTTTCTTGTAAGTCTACAACTTCATTTTAAGTTAACTTACATAAAACTAAAATTATTTAGACTCCAAATTGGGGTGTTATAATTTCGAATTTTAAGAACTACAAACCATTTGGTTGGAGGGATTTTGAGGAATTTGCGGGCCTTTGAATTTTAAATTCAACATTCACATGTTAAGGGGAGTTTAAATACATTCGGAATTCTAAATCTCTAGAAAGAGGGCATTTAAAAACTCAAAAAGAGCAAGAGACTTTTAAAGCTTATGGTCAACCGGGGGTTTTAAGAGGCTATTGGACAAACATGTCCCTAATAAATATATAGGGTAAATTACAAATTTTGTCCATGTGGTTTTCTTTTTTGCATTCTCCGTCACTCTCAAACTTTAATTACAAAAAATGTCATTGTTGTTCACATTTTGTTATACTCCCCGTCTTTTTCGGCATTGACCGTTGGTCACCATAGTCTTCTTCCCTACTTTGATTTTCAATTGAATTTCCAATTAAATTTAGCTCAAATGATGAATAAAAAAATCCACACTCATAATCCCTTCGGCCTATCACACAAGGAACGGTACCAAATTTGTCATCCATGATTTTTTGATTATTTGGTACACTTTGATATCATCCCATCTTAGTGTCGTTCCAACATCACCACACTCATAATCCTTCCGGCCTATCACACAAAAATTTGCCAGTACACACTTATAATCCTTCCAGGATATCACACAAAATTTCTCCAACTTCATCTTCTTGTGCTAGACGGGTCCAAAGAAAAAGATTGTCCTCAATCAACCCCAATGAATAAGATTTTTTTTAACAATTTAAACACCCTATTCATATAACAAAACAACCTTTGTTCTCAAAAAGTTAGTTCAAGTATATGTGTTAAAAAGAATAAAACACTCTGTGCATGTGACTCCTCCCAAACTAATCAATCAACCAGGTGTGGTCAACAAGTCAAATCTGAGAGAGGAGAGATCAATTTATGATCCGGTGCAAGCACAGTGTATTCTCGGGTCGTTATGTCCCAGCGAGATTGAAATTGTATTTTGGAAAACGTTTGAGGGATTCAGTGATTGGGAAAGTAACCAGATAATGATTGGGATTGATTACACTAAGCAGATATAAATGGAAATAAGACAAATAAGCAATATTAACAATAACTGGAAATCAGATAAACCTAAAACGTAATTAAGATTAAAATAAACGTAAACGCGTATTGGGAAAAGTGAAAATTAAGCCAAAATAAACTAAAGGGGGTGAAAATGACTTTTTTACAAACTTAATATTAAAAGAAAATTTTATAAGAAAATAAAATTATTTTTTTTGATTATTTTATTATTAAATATTAATTATTAATTAAAAACTATTTAATTACTTATTTAAACTAATTTAAATTACTAATAATACTAAAATGACTTAGATAATTATGAAATTTTTTTTATAAAACTAATTAACCATTACAGGAATCCTAAAAAATAATATAAAAAGTTTATAAAAATTATAATTAAACTATTTTACTAATTATTTACTTAATTACTAATTAAAAGCTAATTAAACTAAATTAATTAAGAAAAATAGCAAATGAACAGCAAAAATTATGAAACTATTTTCTGAAAATACTTTACAATTTATAAGAGCTAGAAAAAATATAAAAAGATGCTTGTGATTAAAAATAAACAGTAAAGGATTTTATTTTTGATTTTTCAATTAAAACTAATTAAACTAATATTAATTATTATAAATAGTAAATGAAAGAGATAAATCTGAAAATTTTTATACAACTATTTTAATATATTAGGAACTTAAGAAAAATATAAAATTGGGAAAAGCTTTTTGAAAAAGCAAAAAAATAAGCCAAATTGACTTAAATAGAAGTTATCACTTTTTTAAAAGTGATGATTTTTTTTATTTTTCTTTTACAAAACTATTTTAATACTGAAAATGAACAACTTTATAAAAACAAACTTTTTACAACTTAAAAATAAGCTGTTTGCAGAATAAAAACTTGACAGATGGCTTTTTAAGATTTTTTTATGGATTTTTCTGGAAATAAGCTACCAATAAGCTACAAAGGACAAAAAAAAACTATGAACCACTGAGATGTGTACAAATAAGCTGAAATTAACTGAATAAGCACTAAGAACAAGCAAGGATATCAAATAAGCACTTATGCAAAAACCACAGACCAAACAAGCCTTAAGGGGCAATCTGCAGCCCTCTATGGGGTCCACAGGGGTGACCAAGGGTCCAAAATGAAGATTGATCTAAAAAGATGGCTTGGGGAGCTTTCCAATAAGCCAAGAATGAAGCTCTGGGGTCCACTAATAAACTAGTAATGAGCTTGTGAACTTGTTTGCAAACACTGATGATTCAGTGTGCTCACTGAGGTCAGGGCAACTTATGAGCACAAATAAGCTAAGGGCAAAGGGTCCTAAGGGCAAAATAAGCACTAAAATAATGAGATGGGCTGGTAGGTTATCCAAAAAGCTAAGGGTTGGGGGCTGGGGTCTACAGGTAAGCTATTGATGGGCTTATGAATATTGTGCAAAAGCTGTGACACAAGGGAGGGTTATGGACACACTGGCTACTTTGAAGCCAACTTTTTATGAGCAAATGATGTTCAAATTCAGATTTTATGGTTGAAATAGGTAGAAAAGCAACCAAATTACTCAAAACAACAAGTATTATCTATTCCCAAACCATTTTGACCCCTGTGTATCTCCTAGAAAATCTTCCCATTTTAGCAGTTGAGACTTTTTGACTTTTTCATGAATTTGTGAAAGTTGACTTTAATGAGATTCTAAGGATCCTAGCTGATTACTTATGATGTTCTAAGTTGAATTGAAACTGAATTAGGCTAATCTAAGTATTTAAGTACTAATGTGAGTGTTTAATGAAATTAAAAATCTAACAGTTAAACTGAAGGAGATTTTAAAACTGAGTTTGACTTTTTACTGAACAACCACTGAATTTTATCACTTAACTACCCTAAATGAACCTATTGTGGACTGCTAGAACTGAAATTAACCTATACTAACAAGTTAAACACATGATAAAAGCTTTTACCAAACACCCCTTTAAAAGCAGTTAAGTGAGATCTTCAAAGGTATTGCATTATTTAAACCAATATATCAGTCCACAAGGTGATTTTATGATATGGTGAGTACATTCAAGCATAAAAACTTAGCTACTAACAACACTAATCCAAAGCTACCCATAGATTCATTTTGACAGTTTAAAATAAAAATGTTATGAAATCTAAGCATAACTGTGAAACATGAATTGAAATCTATCTAATAAGCTATATCAACCCAAAATAAGCAGAAACAAACTACCAATCACAAACATAAGCACCTCTACAGTTAATTCACTAAACTAAAAGAAATTCACTAAAAATTAAAAATTGATCTTACAATGAACCTTTGCTCAAAACAAGGTTAAATATGGCTCGAGGAGCTACTCTACAAGCTCCTAGCTTATCAGAGATAAGCTAGGTAAAAGTCCATCTTGCCCCTCCATTGTAGGCAACTTCCTTAGCATTCTATAGTCTAGTGCAAAGGTACCCTGTGATTTATTTTTGAACCTAAATCTATTCTTTTTATCTTTGTTTTATGTTACTGAGAGATTAAGTGAGCTTGTGGAACATTTGTAACAATAAAAGAGCTTATACCATATTTTCTTGCAAAAGCTTAAATTATACAATGAGACTAAAAATGGAACAAAAGCTGGCAATTATCAATTGAAAACTTATATTAACTGAAAGAGAGCAAGTTACAAGCTAATATTACTTAGAATTTGAAAGTTTACATAAATTCGAAATTAACTACTTAAGCTAAAAAATTACACACTTCTTCACAGCTTCAATGGCCCTTTTATACTTGAAAATTAGGGTTCCTTGGACTCTTGTGATCATATCCCAGCATTAATCTTGTCCATTGGATGATGGAAATTTAAACTGGACCGTTGGAGCATTTTGGCACCAAAAATGGTTGTGGTGCAAAGTGCACTGTTAAATTGCAATAGGGGGTGGTGGGATGTGATGGTGAGTAGAGGTGATAGATTGGGCTGTGGGAAGTGATAGGCAAGTGGTGATAGTGGTTTTGCAGAGGTGGTTTTGCAGGGGAGGTGGTATGGAGGGAAGGGGAGAGGGGGTGGTTTTGGTTTTAAAACCGGGTGGGTTTTGGGCTTGTGTGGAAGTTGGGCCAAGGGAGATGGTTGGGCCACAGGGATAAAGGGGTGGGTTTATTAATGGGTTGTATTTGGTTTTGGGTTTAGATTTAATAAAAAGGGTCCGGTTGGTTTGTAGAAGTTAACACAAGGACCATTTGTGTAATTTTTGGATTTTCAAGGGGCTGGAAGTGTAACTTTTCCAAAGTAATCACAAGGGTTTTTCTTTCCAAGTGTGAATAGTACAAGGACTTTAGTTGACATTTTCCATTTTTGAAACTCCAGGGACCATTTTTGCCAAATCTGAAACTTCAGGGACCAAACTTGTAAATTCTTCAAATTCTTCACCCAGGGACCATTTGTGACAACTTTTGAATTCCCAAGGACCTTTGTTGAGTTTTCTTCCAAAATAAATGCTCAGGGACTGATTCTGTCAATTTCCAAAAGTTGAGGGACCATTTCTGCCAATTTTGCAAACTTTTGCTCCAAGGACTATTTCTGGAATTTTGTGATTCCCCAAGGTGTATTTTGACAATCTGAGCTAAAAAGTGGTAATTTGCTTCCCCGACTTTGGCTTTTGATACGTTTTCCAAACTCGTGCTCGTTTTTTGTCCTTTTTGGCCTGATTTGTGCCAATTTCTGAAATATCCATTCCTGCACGATCACAAACATAAAAACACAATATCTTTGGAATTTATGGTTATTTTGTGTCTGTTTTGGTCTTAATTTGGCAAAGAAAAGATGTGTGAATAAGCACACATCAGCATGTGTTTTCATCTTCTTCACAAGCCAAGATTTGTTCATATATCAAGAAAGATATCATCATCAGTGTTGGTGCATATAACACCCCCATTTTCGAATTGCAGCGGAAGGGACATGAGGTGCTATATATTGATCACATAGTACAAACATAATAAACAAGTTTTCATACATAAAATATTTAATAAACATAATTGTATTTATCATTTCACATGTCTACCATTCTATCTTTTACAAGCTAGAAAACAAACAGAAATTATAACATGATTGAAATGATAGAAACTACAATACCGAACACATTCATGCACTCTCCAATAATAGAAACTTTAAAGCGTGAACGACTTTTTAGGTTGCTATAGCCAAACCTAGATGAAATCATGAATGTGAACCCTTCACGCTATTGTTTGTTATACCTAATATGTATATGTGTATTATCGACGACTAACGTGAACCATATAGCCTCGTTGATTGGAGGAAGCTATGACACAAGTGACGACCACATGTCCACATGCATAAAGCTCGTTAAAAAAACTACATTGTAAAGTTTACGAGCTCAAATTTCATACTACGAAATTACGGACAAACTATCCACAAAGGAAACAAAATTGCTACCGTTATGTTCGTTTCATTAGTATGCCGAGGCTTTAAAGCCCACTTGTATCTTCCAGTTGATCATCAAAATTTATAGCCCATATACGACATGCATGTAACAATGCAAGTGTGTTCAATGGAAAGTTTATCCATGAATATCAAAAGCTGGCTACTCAAGAAAATATCAAAATGGGTGAACAAGGGCAAGGATTGGGCGGTTTTATGTAAAAATCAAAAACCGAACCACATATTTCTGTCACACCCTACTTTCGAGTCGTGACTAAACCATAACATCATACATAATAGTCTGATACGATAGTTGTCTTAATATATAGCGGAAGTCTTAAAAACTTATTTTAAACTACCTGATTACATTCTTAATTTATCATACATAAGGTAATCAGAAATACTATCTCCAGATAACCGTTTATTCCTTTTCCTTTCCCTTGAAAGTACTTCCCTGTGTTGGTCCTTAGAGGCTGAGATACATGTTTACATATACGTACTAATCAGCCAAAGGTTTCGTGAGTTCATGAGTTTGAGCATGCTTTTGAAAACATAAAAGCTGTATCATAATAAAAACAGTATCGTAAAACGCGTGCTCGCTTTTAAACATTTCATAGCATAAAATTGTGAGGTGTAACATGAAGTCATAAATAAATCAAGTGGAGGCCTAGCACTAGTACATAGAGGACTTCTGCCGTCGACTTTTTTTCGACGGTCCCGTCGTCTAGTCGACGGCACGGAGTCCTCCCGTCGACATGACGACGGGGGCAGGACGACGGCAGTGCTCCGTCGGGAACAACCTTCCCGTCGACAGTCCCGTCGACAAACAGTGGGTCCCACGTCTTTTTCAGTCAACGAAAATGTGTGTCCGTCAAATCCTTCCCGTCGACACGTCGACGGGAAGGTAAATATAATTAGCAAATTAGTTAATTAATCTTCATATAGTTATTTAATTCTTTTAATGGTCCCGTCGACTTGTCGACGGGAGCATTAAAATACTATA
>LBNU01003572.1:0-42739 GCA_014162995.1 Artemisia annua | reverse complement strand
TAACTAATCCATAGGTTTATATTTCAAAACCTTGTAATGGATGTTTATAAGTACTTGGAAATTATTGTTCTTCAAAAATCTTGATCTTAGGGTGGTGATGAAGATGGAACGAGCCAAGGGAGTGAGCAAGAGAGTAGGAAAAATTTTTGGTGACATAAACTATGTCTTATGAGGATGCATGCAAGGTTGGTAGTAAAGGTGAGTTAGTGGAGATGTTTAGGGTATTTTGGGAGCACCAAGTGTCCTTGGACACTCATGTTGGCCGGCCACCTTGCTAAGAGTGGGGCAAAGTTATAAACTTTGTCCCACTTTGTTTTTACGGGGTACCGTTTAGTGCATAGCTCGAGTAGTTTTGACGTTTTCGGGTACCGGGTGAATTAGAAATAATTTTTAATGGTACCATAGTGATGAAACACTATTGTAAAAATTATGAAAATATAATTTTAGTAGATGGTGAGTTTTTCAATAACTTTCACATTATTACTACGAATGCTTTCGTAGTTATATGTTTTTGATAGTTTTAAGTAATTAGTTCCTAAAATAAAAGTGAAAGTAACTTTTTAAATTAGGGTTTCAAGGAAAAAAAAATAGTGGACTACAAGAAATGTAGAGTTGACATATATAGTCGTAGTGAAAGAATTGGATGTTTACGGATAACTTTCTACGAAGTTGTTTTATTAAAATGGAATAGTTATTAAATAAACTATTATTTAAATTATAAGACATGAATTTTTGAGAAATGTCACAGTGCAACATTGACTAAATCTCTTTAATGTTTTAACGATGACAAATAAATGTTCGGGACACATAAAATCACAAACGATAGCCAAAAATCAAGCCGGACCAAAACTGGTCCTTGCGTGCCAGTAGCGCGACAGGTTATGTTAGAACTCCGCTCGGTTTTTGAAAGTTGGCTTTCCTCTTACCCAAAAAATGTGGATCTTTCATTACAAGTATGAATATGATAATTGATCTATTAGGTAAACTCGCAACAAGGTCCGGACCAAGAGAGATGACCAAAAAAAGTCATCCTGTTTTCCAAACACGTGAACTCAAAATATTTACTAAATGCTCTTAGCTAAGGCCAAAACTCTTTTCTCAAACCTAGGACCTTCATACTTTCAATATAACATCTAACTAAAGTATTCATATGACCAAATTTGTGCGTACGTCTTCTCTAATCACGTAACGGGTTTACTCCCCTATTAGTCAAACTAAGGCAAGGTTACTTTGCGTAAATGCATCATTTCCCTTTATGGGAAGTGCTCTACTTGTGATGCAAACCACTTATCTTATTTGCATCGAGGTGATTAATGATTATGCTTTTTGTTGCATAATCATAGATTATGTCATTTGACTTGTTGAGTTTAGCTATTTGGAGTTTGACATTCCTTTGTAGCTTTTACTTCCCAACTAACAAAACCACCTACACACTCCCACAATGAGTATTCTTATTTCCAACATTCTTTACACAATCCCATTTATTTCTCACATTCCATTACACATTCCCTAATCATTATAATGTCACAAACATTCTAGACAACCATGACACATTTCTACACATTACACCTTCTTCTTTTGTTTCCTCACTTGAAGCCTAAACCATTTATCATCAAACTTCCTCTATACACTTCTTTCCCAAGCTCGAATTTGAATGTGCCAACTCACACCTCTTACACGCTTACTTCTCAAACACTCAACCCTCTTACATCCCTCAACATACACATTCAAACAATACTTATTTATTCAAGCTTGTCTCCTTCATCTCCAACTGATAACATCAAATGAGTACTATATTTACTTACCATTTATCCTACGAATATTGCTCATTTATTATATGTTTATATCTGAATTGATATTTAATTGTTTACTTTTATGATTTTTAGTATTTATGAGGCAATTTCGAAAAAGATACGAAAAACAACGGGATTTGGAGCTAATATATGCAACCTGCAAAGGGCGTACGGCGTATCCACTTCTGGAGATACGTCGTATCAACATATTGAAGAATTCACTAAGTATTGATGAATATGAAGAGATACGACATATTAAACTCCGGCAATAAGCTGTATCTTAAGCTCTGCAGTCAAAGCCCAATCAACCATTGAAGGAATACGGCGTATGAAACTCTGGTCATGCGCCGTATTGAGGATCTTATCCCCAGACCAAGATGATCTGGATTCAAGAGGAATACGGCGTATCACTATTCATCAATATGTCGTATTTAAAGATACTCACGTATATGTTGAAAATATTATTCTTATTCCCTACTCAAGATATCTGGGATACGGCGTATTGGACCTCAATACGCCGTAACGATGCGTCAGACAAAACACTATAAATACGAAGCCCTAATATGGGTTTTAAACACAAATTTCACCATCATAGCCGATCCTAAAGCTTTGTTCCACCAAGTTATCAGTTCCAAGAGTTAGAAAAGAAGAGAAGGTCCTGTAACTTTCTACAAAGTGTATTCGTAACACCCCAACCCGGTAAAGGGTAAAAGTGTCACATTATGGCGACATATCAAAGCATACAAAGATTATAACGCAAAGCGGAAGACTTTATAATATAAAAGTAAGTCAAGAACATCATGACTTATTATTACAAAATCCCATAAAGTACGAAATGAAATAACATCAACAAAAGTCCAACAATATCCAAAATAATCCAAAATGATGGGGAAGCTAAGGTGTAGGTCTCTAAACTCCTACTCTCACCCATTCCCTTTAAACATTTGTCCAACCATAAATAAACGGACGTGGAACCACCTTGGGCCGTGCTTAGCACGGCCTAAAAGAATTACCTAGTATACCCTATATAGTGAATATATAGACGTACTACTAATCACTAAAACTTCACCATCATATTTCTTCATCATGGAAAATTGTGCGACAACAATATTTTGACCGACGTTACTGTAACGACGACAATAAAACTAATCATTGCCCCTGCATGGTTATTTTATCACCGATAAATATGTAATAAAAAGCTTGTATAATAAAACTAATCATTGCCCCTACATGTTTGCGTTTATTAATTTTATTTTATTTTTTGAATTTTTTTTGAATGACTTGTTAGTTGTTAGTTGTTCAGGTCCAGCAGTGACATCCAATTAGGCAGTATGTTGACCCTGAGACCCGCCTGCTACTCATTTATCGCTAAAGGGGTAAAAGTCCCGGGTGATACTCGAACTTGAGACCTTCCCTAGCCAACCATCCCCTCCCCAGGACATCTTAAAAAAACCTTTGTGGCAAATTGAGCTAACCCAGTTGGTTAAACGTGATTTGTTATTAGATAATGAAAACATGAACGTATCTTTGTTATAATTCATTAACAGCTTCGCATACACATTTTACATTACGTTAAAGTGCTTAGTTTAGATTAACGTAAATCACTTTTATATCCTTGTAAGTAACCTGAAACGTTCACCTTTCTAACGGTTCGACATGTTGAATTTGTTACATCAAACCATGTAACAAAACACATAAAGTACTTTATTTACAAAATCAAGACTACTTGTTTCAATTATATTAGGGGCAAATTGGGCACGTTGTTAACAGCTCAAAACAGGCCCAACCAAGTTCACCTTATTGTCCATTTTATTGAATTTTGTAAACAATAAACGTTTTAAGTATCATGATAAAACAATATTAAAACATTAGTAATTTAATTTTTCATGATAAATCAGTTGGAGGGACCCATATTATCTTTTGTTAAGGAACTAACATAAGACACGTCTATAAATATAAGGAAAGGAATAAATTTTTTCTCAAATTAGACCAAAATAAGGGGTAAATAGATTATTTTACTTTCACCCTTTAAATAGTGTTCTAACTTATATGAAAAACATTTTTTGATCGTCTGATAATGATATAGGTGGAGGATGCATTGAAAAGTGACTAAAGTTTAAAAAGTCTAAAAAGTATTTAGGACCGTCTGATCATAAATCAAGATCCAATCAAACTAAAGTGGGAAATCTACACATAGGGACATCTTCGTCATTTCAAACATTCTTTATTTCTCATCTCTTTCCCCTTTTATTTCCCATCTCAAATCTACTCTCAGATCCGGCGATCTTCGTCACTGGCGAACAAACTCTTCCGATCATCACCGCAACTGCACCAACACCATTATCACCGCCAATGCTCCGATAGCCTATCCCGCAAACCCATGACGGGTGAGATTCAACATCAACCAACAACCACCATTATGCACACGTGGAAACTCGTAATCTCGGTAGCAATACCTACTGGAACATTCCATCTCCTTGTATTTTATGCAAAAGATCCGGTTTAATAGTGGTTTGAAGAAAATTGTTAATATGGTTTTGTTATTAAATATGTGTTGCCGTTACCTGGCATTGCGTTGAATTTGTCTCCGTTTCCTCAAGAAGCATATTTTGAAATATCGATTTTCGATATCTATAATGGATTCATCAATAAAGTTGATAGTTGCCTTGATAAAACAACAAAAAACACGGAGTGGATTATTTCCTTTTGCAGGGTTTGACTTTTGATTCCCAAGGTTTGAAATTTGGTTCTCAATGTTAGTTTTTGTTTATTTTTCATTTTGTTCCTTCTAATTTGTATCAATTACATATGGGAAAAAAATCATTTTGTTCCTTCTAATTTCTTTTAGTTTGTTCCAGTGTAGTATTTAATTAAAATACTACAATTTCAAAAAGTTTATTTTTTTTATTTTATTTTATTTTTAACTGATGAACCTATTAACTGATGAACCTTATTAATTGATTTTTAAAAAAGACATTTAGTTCATCAGTTAGGTTATTAGGTTCATCAGTTAGGTTATTAGGTTCATCAGTTAGATGTTCATCAGTTATAAGTTCATCAGTTATAGGTTCATCAGTTAGGTTATTAGGTTCATCAGTTAGATGTTCATCAGTTAGAGGTTCATCAGTTATATGTTCATCAGTTAGGTTATAGGTTCATCAGTTAGATTATGTTTTGTTCATCAGTTCAATTATGTATTGTTCATCAGTTAGGTTATAGGTTCATCAGTTATTGCATTTAGCTCAATTTTGATACTAAAAATCTAAGCTAGACATTTCATCAAACACCTTGTGTGCAATAAATATTAGTAAAACACCGTATTTAACGTATGATATCTTACTCATATGACATCGGATTTGAGTGATTCAAAAACATGTGTAAAGAGTGAATCAAAATCTACAACTTTCGTGTTTTAAGTATTTTATGATTCGACAATTTTTAGGTAAAAAATAGGTTCGAAAATAGTAAAAACATCAAGAAAATCATGACCCAATAAATATGTCAAAAACAAAGTTTCGAAAAATTTAAAAAGATTTATACCAAATTAAAGAGGATTAAATTTTAAGAATTTTGGTGAAATCGGTTTTTTCTAAAAGTTTGTCGTTTGAGAGTAATGTGCGTTTGAAATTTAAGGTGGAATTAAAAAAATGGTCAAATGACCAAAATGCCCTCTAACAGAAAATATTAAAGAAAAAAGGGAGGGAGTGGGTGAGGGACACATGTCACTAAATGATAGGCTTTCTAGACTTTTTAATCTTTTTCACTTTTCAAGGGATCGCAACTCTAATGATGTATTGACATGATACGTATATAAATATTTTTTTTTTCTTTTTTGCTATGTACGCATATATTGTTTTAAGATACTGTAATTAGCTGCGATTTTCTTGTAATGCGTGTAGCCTTTACACGCATTTGCAGAATCCACAACCATTACTAACGAAATCCCATAACCGCTCTCATTAGAATTCCACTACTATCTTTTGTGAAAAGGTTCTACAGAGTAACATTTTACACATGAAGCCAATTTCAATGCTAAGGACATACCCAAAGTAAATCAAACTGGGCAGTATATTAAGCTTAAAACCAATATCAAAGCAACAACTGAATACTTTTTCAGTTTTTTGCAATGCGGGAGAAGTCAGGACATTCATATATACATTTATCAAACACTCTGTACGCATAATAAGTTCCAAAAATGAAAAGCCCATAGCAAAAGTGTTAAGTGTATAACCACCAAACAACTTTAAAAGTGGGAAAGGAAAAAAAATTTGAAATACTTGCAGAGGGTGATAAACATGTAAATTTGATCATGTCTCATGTTGAGCAATATTTGCACCAATTATTGCATCAAAATAACTACAAATCCCCCGAAGAGCCCCAAAAGACTTGGATTGCTCATTGATATGGTGCAGTAGTATTCCCACCTATTACAGACATAGCGCGGCTATAAAAGTTGTCAGTGACTGCAAATAAGCCAATGTATCAGCAATATACAGTAGTTATAAATAAAGTAGATGCAAATATCTCGAGTTCAATTCTAAGGGCGGTTTATTTTTAGAATAAGTAGATGCATTACAAAACAAATATGAAAGTAAAGGATTTGCTTGATGTAACAAAACCCAGTAATCAGATAAGCAGTTGTGTAAGTGTTTGGCAATACTGCTTAATCCTCTAAATATTTAAGAAGTAAACAGAGATAAGAGGACTATAATTCTATAAAACATAGTAGGCTTATAAAATCTCAATAAAAAAAAAAAAAATAAAATAAATAAATAAAAAAAAAAATGTTGCCACTTTGCTAGCACAAGGTGTTAAGTGCGGAAAATGTGTGTGTATATGATCAATGTAATGAAGAAATTAAGAGCTGACTTAAATATAAAAGAGTCTGCTAACCTTATACTTTTAGAATCATGTTTATATAATCTTAGTGGCTCGCTGATGACGTTAGCCATTTGCTTAACGAATATTCTGCACTTGATAACTTTACCGAAGAGTGCATGGTGACTCTTGCCCACGTAATGCTTGACCCAATCAATTCTGTACAAAACCCAATATCAGTTTCAGCATCCTTAACAACTATATTATCTTACTCCCGAGTACCTGGTACTTTTAATTTGCTCGTTCATGGCCTTCAACTTCACTCATGCCCTGTAAAGGGTATTTTAGTTAACTTAAAAGAAATCAATTGACTACTAATAATAATAAGCATTGAAGGAGCCCAGATGGATATAGAAGAAAGTTTATGACCTTACGTAAGCCTTGTGTTTACCACAACAATTGTCAATCATGAGCAAAAACATAATATAGAGTAGTGTGGGCCTTGAGAGGAAAAAATATTTTAAATTTCAGGCTATTGCATCTTCTTAAACATCATATATTATTAGATAAACTGATGTTCTCTCTATTTTCAATAACAAAAGACAGTACATTTAATGAAATGGAGCACAAATGGTCAGAATCAACAGAGGTAGTAGTGACTAATGCATATAAAGCACATAAAGATGAATTGTGTAAAATTTTCATATATCCTAAGTATTGTAGATTTTATTTGTCGTATAACGTTTAGTTTATTACTTAGGTTAAAACGGAATTAAATGCTTTGGATTTCCGGGTGTTATAGTATTCAATCGATTTGCTCGTTAATTACATTATGTCTTTCAAATATTGTAAGTTAACCATTTTACACTTTCAGTGATAAAGAAAGGGAGATGATTTGTACACCATTTATTTTAGCCATTCACCACTAAATTACATCAGTGATGCACACAGTACAACACTGCTATGCATAATTTAGTGGTGGATGGATAAAAGAAATGGTGTACAAATCATCTCCCATAAAGAAATGGTCTACCAAAACTATCAAAAAAACATGTAAACTTGTAAAATAACTAGGTTTACGTTTATAGTAAAAGATTATCATATCATGAAAAGTAATTGTTATATCGCTATAACTTTTTTTCTACGATCATACCAGTGTTTTAGCTAGCATTGTACACATAAAAGTGTATTTGTTTTCGTAGTATAAAAGATTATCCATCATATACGACGTGTCACACTTTTACACGTCAATGAACCTTTCAACCCAAGTAACCCACAACCAAGTTGGACGCCGACTTTATCTCTAACCCTACACCGCCTTATTTTCTCATAAATAGTCACCGCATCTCCACTCATAACTTAACCAAACTTTCACCTAAATTATTCTTTTTCAAATATTCATCCTATTTATAGTTTCATACCCATTTTTCGTTGTAAACATAGTTATATATTATGGGTAGGAATAGTACTATTCTTCATCCTCAACCTTGTGTAAAAAACAATACTAAAACACCACCAAAGGGTATACCAAAAAAGGAGAACATCAAGCCAGTTTCGACTTGTAAAACGTTGATAACCAGCAACGCTGAACGAATATCTACCAAGCCACCCGTTATGGGACAAGTTAAATTATTGAAACGTGGTGAAGTGTTGGGAGACACGTTGACAAAACATCATAGTGAAGTTTCCAACGGTTTGGTAGATTCTCATGAGTTTAATGAAGTTATGGTTAGCTGTGAAAAGGCTTTACCTACGAAGAAAAAGGTGGAAAGCATGAGTCGTAAAGCCGAGGTTACAAAAGCTAAAAAAGATGTTTTATCTTCGACTAGTAGGTTAGGACCTAACCCGAAGATTGTGTCGAAGGATTTAACGGAATGTTTTGCTGGATTCGGGTTTCCTAGTTCGCCTCATCCTAGTTCGCTTCCTTTGCCCGGTTTTTCGGTTCGAAATCCATAAAATAAAGTAAAATAAAGTTGTGAATTAGCGAGAACACCTGGCCCGGGTGTCTTTTGACACAAGTCATTGTCCACTCTGCATGAAATAGCTCCGGAACTCTCCTGACTCAGTGGGTAAGAGCAGAGACTCGTACCCTTGACTTTTTATCCATAAAATCTTTCCAGTGGGCCATAGGTTTTTTTCGATGGTGGGTACCAACTGAGTTCAAGCCCGTTAGTTTTCGGTTAGAAATTGCGTTAGCAGCCTTTAAGGGTGACTCATCGAATGATGTACAGCGAATTATAGTGTAACAAAGTAGTTTAATTTGTTGCTTTACTATAGTTGGTTTAGTTGATCTTGTGTAAGTTATTTAGGGTTAGGACCACGTGTTAGTAACACGTACACGGACAAGGTTTTTCGTGTTCGGGTTATCGGGAGGGTTTACGTACTCAGGCGTACGTAGATTAACCGCGTATCCTTGACCGTTTTTGAAACTGTGAACAAGTGTTGGTGTTACTTTTAAATTTTGATCTTTTATTGTCGATGATTAGGGTACGTATTTATTAATGATATACAAGTAGTTTTGTATTGCTTTTGTTATTGAAGGTGATCTGAGTAACTTTTTAGTGATTTTGATTCACAAGTTGAGGGATTGGGCCTTTTCTGTGAAACATGCATTTAATTTGGATGGATGTTTTTGTTGTTGCAACTCTATGTTTAATTCGTTTTGATATTCTAAGTTTTGGTTGTACAGGAGGGGTGTTTATCGGTTCGGTTCTCGGGTTAATCGGTTTATTCGGTTTGGGTTGTTCGGTTAATTTTTTTTGTCATAACCGAAAACCGAACCGAACCGAAAATATATAGCCGGTTCGGTTATGGGTCAAAACCGAAAACCGAATTTTGTACTTGTTTATTACAACATATATATTTTTCTAAATTTAATTTTATAGATTTTTGGCAAAAAAAAAAAAAAAAAAAAAAGAACTATTTCAAGCATAAAAAGTATTTTTTATATTAGGATAAAATTTTAATTGTATTTTTTTTTATATATATAATAATATAAATATATAAAAAAGTATATATATTTATATAAATTCGGTTTTCGGTTCAGATAGATATAGCCAAAATCATATCCAAACCGAAAACCGAATTTTTAGTTCGGTTCGGTTAGGTTTTGGTAAATTCTGTTCAGTTCGGTTCGGTTTTCTTTCAGTTCGGTTCGATTTTCGATTTGTTTGATTTATTACCCAAACCATGAACACCCTAATGTATAGGGTGAGGTGTTTTGGATTGATATAGGGAAACTTTACGACCATTTGGTTTTTATAGCATAAACGAGGCCCATCTGATAACAGATTGGCATAAACTAACCCAAGTTCACGTCCTTATATTTAGCAATCGGGAAAATTGCATATATACCCACTAAAACTCAAAAATTTGCATATTTTCTCAAAATACAAGTTTTCAATGCATGATGTACAATGCAAGTTAAGCATATTTTTGGTATATATACAAATATGCAAGTTTTAATGTGTATATATGCAATTGCCCCTTAGCAATTAATACTTCTGGCCACAATGTGTGTTCAGGACAGCTAAGGGGTATTTGATTTCGATTTAATTGACGTCATATGAAAAAAACTTAATTAATTAAGCTATAAAACTGTTTGTTGTGACTTAATAGAGAAAGATTACTGAAAATATTAAGTAATAAAATTGAGGTTGTCTGCATTAAGACATCTTTTAATTAAACATGACTATCCATCTCTTAATTTTAACTAATCAAAATAATTTTAGGTAAAAGAAGATCCTACTTGGTTGGATAAAAGTAAAGTAATTCTACTTTAATAATAAAATTGTGTGCCAGACTATTTATTAGAGTATAAAACAGAAAAAGTACAAAGCATACACTTATTATTTAGTAATCAAATGAAAAAAAGTTTTCTTCAAAACTTAAAACTTAAAATGTGAGTAATGTGGTTTTTTTTTATTATACTCTATAATGAATCCAACAAAACCCATTTATATTAACTTGATATGATATTTTTAAGTGATTTTTGTTTAATGCACATAAAAGAACCGACTTCAGTTGCAATTTGAATTTTTTGTGAGCAAACACTTGACTCACACAATAAATTTCATTTTTGGCTTAAAATGTTATAGTTAATAGGTTTTGTTTAATAACATCTAATATAATTCACATAGTGAACTGGAATGACTTGATTGATCGCTTTAAGGTTAGGTTGTCGGGTTGGAAAGCTAACCTATTATCATCAAGTGGCCGACTTACTCTTATCAAATTGGTTCTAGGTAGCCTTGGTACATACTTCTTGCCAATTTTCAAGGCTCCTGAAGCGATTATTAAGGTTCTTGAAAGTCACCGTGCTTCATTTTTTTTGGGTGCTTCCGAGGAAAAAAAGAAGATAGCTTGGATTAAATGGTCGATTATCTTAGCTTCTCTTGATAAAGGAGGTTTAGGTGTGGGTAGTCTTAAAGCCTTCAATAATTCTCTTCTATTAAAGTGGAGGTGGCGTCTTTTAAAGAACCCAACTGCTCTATGGGTGAAAGTTGTAAAATCAATCCATGGTGATGAAGCAGGTATAGAGTTAAAAGTTTGCCAAACAAACAAGTAATGGGCTCGTATTGTTGGCACAATATATCATTTTCACTCAAGTGGTATTGTCCATTTGAATTATATTCGTTTTAAGGTAGGAGACGGCTCATTAATTCGTTTTTGGAAAGATACTTGGTTAGGAGATGCCCCCTATGTATTCGTTATCATCGGTCGTTTCATCTGGAGAAGGAAAAAAATTGCTTAATTAGAGATCGCATTGACAATGGTTCTTGGTCGTGGGATTGGAGTAGACCAGTGAATGTAGGAAGATTGCAAGCTGATCTCATTAATCTCTTAGGCGAAATCAGCTCGTTGGACATAGATGATGATGGTGATTCTTGTATTTGGTCTCTATCCAATGATGGTAATTTTTCGATGAGTGACGTAGGGAAGCATATTACATGCTCCCTAATCCGCTTCCATGCAAAAGGTGGTATAAGGTTATTCCTAGGAAGGTTAACATACTTATGTGGCATTTGATGCTGGATAGACTTCCTCATCACCTTATCTTGTCATCTCGGGTTTTAGATATTGATTCGATTATGTGTCGGTTATGTAATGACCATGTGGAATCGAATGCCCATGTTTTCTTTTCTTGTGACACAACTTCTAATGTTTAGAGGCTTGTTCGATGTTGGAGCGAGTAAAGTTCCCGATTTTGAACTTTTGTGAAGATTGGGATCCTTGGTTTTCTTCTTGGCGTGATTCAAAGGATTTGAGAGATCGGGCTTATGTCATTTTTGCTACTATTTGTTGGATGCTTTGGAGTTTCAAGACTAACGTCACTTTCAATTCTCAAGTTATGAGAAAATGTGACATTTTTGATAACATTCGTCTTCTTTTCTTTTATTGGTTAAAATTTAGAGGTAAAATTCGTAGTAGTTGGACTGATTGACTGAAATTGCTTATGTAATTAATTGCTAGCTTCTTGCTAGTTGTTGTTTTATTTTTTTATTTTTATTTATTATTTTTTTAATATATCGCCATTTAGGAAGAAATTCTAATATAATTCATTTTTATTCATTACAAAATTTATTAACACAATCTTTCATGATTTTTATTGCACATTCTTGCACTATCAATGCTCTAACCGATAGTGATAACGTTGTTGAAAAACCACTTAGCCAAGATGAGATTACCGTAATTGTAGTATGTTGTTTATAGTGATTTTTTGTAAACAATCGCTCCATACTTTTATGTGAACAAAGAGTCTACACCTCAAATGTTGTGTATTAAATAAGTTTTGTATGATGAATAATGTGCTTTGTTAGGTATTTCAATATGGTTTTTAATTTTAATTTTCGGTTTTACTAAATGTTTTTAACCCCTTTTTGATAAATTTCTAAAATTTTAATATTAAGTTGAATTATCATATATTATTCAAATTTGAATCATCATATATATATTATTCAAATTTGAATCATATATTATGTCTTTAGACGGTAAATTTTTTTATCCAAAAACTATTAGAATGATGATTATTATCACTTGTATGTTGTATGTATAAAAGTTACGATAAATAAACGTTTTATAACAAATTCGCAACTATAATTATTTATTGACCTAAATCTTCATCGCTATGCACGGATACTCGTCTAGTATATACCAAAATTGTGCACAAATGTGTTGAACTTCTTCAAGATACTCATGTCTTCAATAAAATTTGATTTTGTAGGATCTACATTACTTGTTTAATTAATTTCTCGCAAGGTATCCAAAAGACCAAAAAAGTTATATTACAAATTAATGTGACCATAAAACCCGGCTCAAAAATCAAACTAGATGTATTCGAGTACTTGTGACAATGCCAGAAATTAAATATTCACAGATTAGATGTATCCGCAGTATATGATATGATAATAATCTTTTATATAATAAAAGAATTACATCATTTCAGAGTGTTTTTACAAAACACTTCTCAATGGAAAATAAATTGGACCAATAGGAGAGATTAATTTTGACACATAGACAAAATCGTGCGATGTAATTGGTTAATTAAAAGTCAAAATTGAATCCAATTTGGTCAACCTTTACAAAAAAACGTCATATATAGCTGATTATTAAGAAGAACGAACAAACACATGGGTTTGATAGCAATTGTTTTATTTACAAAGGGTTCAAATGTAACTTTTAGAAACAGAAAGGGAACCATGGATCATAGCCATAGATCATATTAACACTACACCAACAATAAGAAAACCTCTGGAATCATGAAGATCAAGAACTCTATCACAAAACCTTAAACTTTTACATGAACAAAGAACATATTTGAAGAACCCACATCATTGGAATCATTGTATCCGAAAACCAACTATATCAAACCCTAATTCAAAATCGACTAACCAAATTCAATCAATCCAGTTTTTCTGATGAGATATGGGGACACATATTAAATTTTGTCAAAAGTCAGGTAAGGGTTTTCATATATATTATCATATTTAGGTAAGCACATAGTTTAACCCTCGGTTCCATAAATTTGTCTTGGGCATGCCTTTCATGGTTTTCCTTTTTATTTTAATTCCCATGTAAATTATATAAGGATGCATTTGGAAGTACTTAGTTTTGATGGTAAAGATGAAGTATTAGTTAAGGATGCATCTGTTTATATTTAAGTAGTACTTATAAGATGCACATGTCTGTGAACTTTAACCATGTTGAGAGATTATAGGACATGGCACCTGAAAATTGGTAATGGCAACCTAAGATTACCTTAAACCAAAGTTTATAAAAACTCTAACGTTTTGTTTCTGGAGTATTATAGTTGGTACATGACATAAAAATTGGACCCCTGTATTTGGGAACAAGAGGCTTTTGGCAATGGAATCTCACCTGAAGTTCTGAATGATTGCTTATGACAGTTTAGTTGATCCACAAACACTATTGGTCTTAATTTTATGAATGATAATTAATTGGTTTATTACAAAAGCAATACTATCTACAGCTAATTTTAATCCTTGAGTCGAAAAGTTCAGGAGGTCTACATTTGAGTTCAGTTTGGGGTTTGAACGACTCCCGATTCAGGACATAGCATGTTGAAGCAGGTCCGGTCAGGTTGGAATGGCCGAAAGACCTTTGTCCGCTATAAATTTTCTCTCTAAATAATAAATGCTTTATTAGATTACAAAACTATATTAATCTTTGATAAAACAGTATAGGGGGTTGTAATGCATTAATTTCAATTTTGACCCGTTTCACCCGTTCATCTTGCATAGTTTAATCTGTACGGATTGACATATAACACAACTAACATTTGTTTTGACTTTCTTTCTTAGGAAAAGGAGCCTTGAAGCCGAAAGCAGCCTTAAAGCAAAAGTTGGACAGCAAATCAGTGGTTAATGGCGGCAATGACTCTATTTCAAGTGTAAATGTGAGTGGTCTTGGATCAATAACCGATAGTAACTGCTCTATCTTCCAAACATACACGGGGTTAGTGCAAATGATTTGGATCTGGTGCCTACTTCAACGGTTGAATTAGATGATAAAATGCAACACATAGTAGGGATGCAGATTCCAGCTTTCTGTGAATTTGACACATCTGCTGTAAGTTTAAGAATATTTCCAAGTTTTGGTTTGTCTGATGATATGATAGTTGTGTTACCGTAAAAGATACGTGCGGTAGGATGGCAAAGGTATTACTATCCTATTTCTAGCTATAAGTTTTAGATCTTCTTAGTAAATCATATCATTATGGAATCACGTAACATGGATGATCATGTATGCATTTATGACAGACATTTTGACTGGAAAAAACTAAAAAAATGAAGCAACTTTTCCATCATGCGTAGCCGCGTAGGGGAGGCTAATTTTGTTACAGTATTTGTTTCAACATGGGTAGAACCAAACTGGAACTGCACTACATGTGGTGCCCTACAGTCGTGACAGTAACAGATGCAGACATGCAGTGCATGAGGTGCCATTTCATCGCCCACGACAAGCTTTTGTACCTATGTATTTATGGTTATCTAATTGTTATATTTTAGGATAACTTGATGAGGCTATAGGCGTTGGGCTCATTAGCTTAGAATTATTGTGAATTGAAGTCTTCCAAACAGTAACTATGCTACTGAAGGGCGAATAATGCTCATTCATAATATGTGGAATGAGCGCATTAAAAGCACTAAATGTAAGGATAAGATTCGTTACCCTAAAGTTAGAGCGAGTCATGTTTCTCACCAACAAATAGGGAGGGATTTAGGCTTACGATAATTTGGTTTAGGTTCAGACTTAGGTGGGATTATACTCTTTGCAAACCAAAGAAACCTAACCTCACCAAAACAAAAACTAATCCACTTGGTTTGTGAATCATCAATTGTGGAAGCTTTAGTTCGTTATCTGCATGATCATTTATCGATTGGTAAGTAACTAATTTTACAATTTCTAATTTGTAAGTTCAATGATTATTTGATAAAGATTCAAGATTAATTGGATGTTTGCACATTGGAGTCGGACAGTGGTCAAAAACAAAGTTCATTTGGACAACAGGTGATATTATATATATTAAAATAAATTAAAAAAAAAAAAAACCTATAATTAATTAAAGCAAAAAATGTATAACAAAACATGCATTACTGTTAATGTAATTATGTTTTTACACGTTCGTAGTTGGGACAATCCAATTCTTATGTAGAAATTTCAAGCTCACGTGAATGTAGAATGGTGCAATCAAGCGACTTCTATCAAGTACCTAATGGGGAAGAAGGAAAATGCTGCCGCTTAGAACAAGACACGAGGTATATGTTAAGCTTTAGTTGGTTGCTTTGGCTCGAATTCAGGTTCAACCATGTGTATTCTTGGAAGAATGTGGTCTCTGTTTTGAACAATGTAGAAGACTTGAGTTTTAATTTGTTTACTTTGTTCTGTTTATAAATTGGTTTTGTATGGTGTGTATTTTTTTAATGCCATGCTACAAGTCAATCCCACTTAATCATGGGGCTTGTGGTCTAGTGGTAAAGGCTTAAGTAGTTAAGCGGGCCCAAGTGAGAGTAGTACCGGTTTGGGTGACCGACCGGGAAGTCCTCACTTGGGAACCACAAGCTCTAATGATATCAGGCGAATTGGGAATAGGAGTGGGGTTATCCTTTAAGGACAGGCTCGCGGTTGGTATCTCTGCCCGAGGATGCGACACTAACTCGAGCCAACAACTAACCACTAACATCTAACGACTAACCCGTCGTTCAAAAAAAAAAAAACAAGTCAATCCCACTTACCTCCTTTGTCATAAAATATAAATCCGTTTTGACTTTTTTAACCCAACTTTGACTTCAAATATTTTTGTTTATATTATATGATACTTGATGCAAAATATATAAATGGATTGGGTCTTAAATATATTTTCATTGGTATTAAATGATGTAGGAATATTCTTACAATAGTAAAAAAAAAATATATCAAGAATTAACTACCTAAACATTAATGTAGGAGTCGGTGCATGCCGCCGACTCCGGGCCATCCAAAAAGATTAGTCGCCGTGGGATTAATCGGTACGCAATGTCGAGTTGAAAACTCATGTTTATCAAAATAAATAAATAAATAAACATTAATGTATTATTTAAAAATAAAATAAAATCATACCAGAAGCAGTAAACACAGAAACATGATGATTAGCAATTTAGCATTATTTCTATATTACAGTACTAGGATTCCTTTACAAACGTTACAATTGTTTCCATTATTTAAACATTTTTTTTTCTTTTTTTAAAAAAACGCCGCAAAGATAGAAGTTACTTTTCATTTATATGAAAATTTGAAACACACAATATAGTTTAAAATGACAACTGTAAAATTAATATTTAATTTAAATTTTATGTATAAGCCCCGTGCGTGCACGGGTATTATAAGTAGTTCTTTTTAGTTAGTAAAAAATATTTCTTATTATCTATTCTCTAAAATTATCTCTAACAATATGTTATGTTTAAACCGCCTAAGTTTCTCTCTATAATTAGCTATTCCCTATATAAAATAACCAAATTTCACATATTTCATTACGTTGCATGCACCAATATAATGAAATCTCCTCAAAACCCTAGTTCAAATGTACGTGATCATAGCCAATGCTGTAAAGGAAAACCTCGTGTCAAAGATATCACTGATAAAACGGCGTCTACTGACAAGCCACTTGCTGTTGCTACTCTAAACAACGTCGTCATAGGAGACGTAATGGAGGTTATAAAGGGTGTTGATCATGGTTTGGAACGCACGTTGAAGAAGAAGAAGAAAAAGAAGACAATGAAACGAAAAGTTTCTAACAAGACGGTTGATTGCGGAAATGTAAAGAAAATGTGGGTCAAGAAGAATACAAGTCTAGGAGTAGAAGAATCAAATAGTAAAGATGCTAGTGTTGATGGTTTAGAACACTCGTTGAAGAAGAATACCAAGTGTGGAATGATTACTAACGAGTCGTTAGTCGAGAAGAAAATGAAGAAAACACGGGCGAGGAAGAAAAAGAATCTTGGAATTGAAGTATCAAAAACTAAAGATGAAAATAATCTTTTGTTAAAAGAAACTGATGTCTCGAAGGAGATACCTAGTGTTGATAGTTTAGAACACTCGTTGAAGAAGAATACCAAGTGTGGGATGATTACTAACGAGTCGTTAGTCGAGAAGAAAATGAAGAAAAGACGGGTGAGGAAGAAAAAGAATCCTGGAATTGAAGTATCAAAAACAAAAGATGAAAATGATCTTTTGTTAAAAGAAACTGATGTCTCGAAGGAGATACCTAGTGTTGATAGTTTAGAACACTCGTTGAAGAAGAATACCAAGTGTGGGATGATTACTAACGAGTCGTTAGTCGAGAAGAAAAAGAAGAAAACACGGCGGAGGAAGAAAAAGAATCTTGGAATTGAAGTATCAAAAACTAAGGATGAAAATGATCTTTTGTTAAAAGAAACGGATGTCTCGAAGGAGATAACTGAGCGCTTTGCGGGATGTGGAATGCTGGATTCGCCTCCTCCTAGTTCACTTCCATTGCCACGGTTTTCTGTTAGGAATTCTGTTGAAGCGGTCAAGGGTGATTCAAATATTGTTAGTTCACTCTATGTACGTTAAAGATTAGGAGTTGGTGACAATGCTGCCATGTAGTCAAGAATTAAGCTTTAATTCTGTTGTAATTATTTACTTATGTAAAAACTTGACAAGAAGAATATTTGCATTGTATAAGCTTTTAGAGGGCCATTGGGATTATGATGACATTTATTTCTACATGTTATATTTCAAACCGTTAAGTAAAAGACTGCAACTTGGTTTTTTTCAGCACAAAGATCGGGTTTTGTGCCTACAATAGCTGTCTACTTTCTCAAATGTTTCGATATGGTACGTGTACTATTTTTCGTACCAATATGATACGTCTACTTTCAGTTTCGTGTTAATATGGCCATTTTTTCAATTTTTTACCTGTTACTAATGTTTTTGCTGACGTGGCATGCCCAGTCAGCATATATTACCGTGGGTTTTGTCCATACAATAGACACCTACTTTTTCAAATGTCCCGATATGGTACGTGTACTTTTTTTTTTTCCGTTTTCATTCGTNTTTTCAATTTTTTACCTGTTACTAATGTTTTTGCTGACGTGGCATGCCCAGTCAGCATATATTACCGTGGGTTTTGTCCATACAATAGACACCTACTTTTTCAAATGTCCCGATATGGTACGTGTACTTTTTTTTTTTCCGTTTTCATTCGTTTTTCATACGTTTTCATCCATTTTCTCCGTTTTTATCTGTTTTCATCCGTTTTAATTCCTTTTTATTCGTTTTTATCCATTTTCATTCGTTTTCATCCATTTTTCATCCGTTTTAATACGTTTTCATCTGTTTTCATCCGTTTTTATACGTTTTCAATCCATTTTTCATCCGTTTTTATACGTTTTCATCCGTTTTTATTCGTTTTCATCCGTTTTTATCCGTTTTCATCCATTTTTATACGAATAAAACGACGGATAAAAACAGATAATATGTATCAAAACGGATGAAAACGTATAAAAACGGATGAAAACAAATTAAAACGGATAAAAACGAATAAAAACAGATGAAAATGTTTAAAAACGGATGAAAACGATTGAAAACGTATAAAAACGGATGAAAACGAATAAAAACGAATAAAAACGGATGATAACGAATAAAAACGGATGAAAACGGACGAAAACTATAAAAACAGATGAAAACGTACAAAAACGGATAAAACGGACGAAAACGATTGAAAACGGATGAAAACAAATAAAAACGGACGAAAACGAATGAAAACAGATGTAAACGAATAAAAACGGACGAAAGCGAATGAAAACAGATATAGACGAATTAAAACGGATGAAAACGGAAGAAAACGAACGAAAACGTATAAAAATGATGAAAACGTACAAAAACGGACGAAAACGATTGAAAAAAAATCGCAAAGGACCTATTTTGCAAAAGAAACAAATCGCAAGGGACCATTTTTGAAAAAAAAAATCAGAAAGGACCTATTTTGCAAAAGAAACAAATCACAAGGGACCAAAAATAGTACACGTACCATATCGGGACATTTGAGAAAGTAGACAGCTATTGTACGGACAAAATAAATCCCACGTCACGAGTTGGGACATTGCTAGCCGGTGCACCCGGTATCCGGTCAAAAAGTGATCATATTAACACAAAACCGAAAGTAGACGTACCATATTGGCACGAAAAATAGTACACGTACCATATCGATACATTTGGAAAAGTAGACAGCTATTTTACGAACAAAACCCCACAAACATCCATCAATCCTTGACCACATTATCACGGTTCTTGTTACAAAAAATACACATATAACACGCGGTGTTAAATTTCTAATAAGTATGATTACAATTTACAAATGTCTTTTTTTTGTGATAAAGCTCATAAATAACTTATGATCTTGGTCCACTTAGATAAACATGATTACAGATGTCAAGAAATATTAAAAGTTGGAGGTATTGAGAAGGAATTAATTTTCTTTTGAGGAGGTTTAATGAAAAAATAAATAAATAAATAAATAAAAAATAAAACCTGCAAGCATTTTTAGGAAAAAGGTGCTAGTCACCCCTTAAATGAGGTTCCGGGAGTTGGTAGCTTACAAGGTAGTAACCATGTTATGCTTGTGAGATGACGGTAATTTGACTAATTCCACCTTAAAAACCAAAGGCACTTTATCTTCATGGTGAACATGGTGGTATAAACTAATGTTTTAAAACCCGATTTTTTTATTGACCCTTTAGTCGCCGGTTCATCGGGTAACCGTTTCAATCGGGTCGAACCGCTTCTATACTTATATATATTTTTTTTTTATATTTAATATGTAGTGTTACATGATCCTATGATTTATCCGACTTTATTCTTACATCTATATATATATAAAGATTGAGTTCCCATATTGAATGTGAGCATTAATGCAACAAGCTAAGAAACTCAAATATGTGGTTTAAGCTAATGAAAGCTAATGAATTAAGTACATTTGTGGCTTAATTTGGAGCTTTTAAGAGCTTTGAAGCTTAAATGTCTTATTTAAAGTTTACAAGCCATAAATAAATAAATCCTTGCATTAAAGAAGACCTTCCATATTTCCTATCTTTGCGGTTTGCACTAAAAAAACCTTCCATCTCCATTTTTCTTTTAAAATTCTGCAAATGCCCCATCCCCTTTCTAGCGTCTTCTCCCATGGCCTCTACATCTATATATATATATATATATATATATATATATATATATATATATATATATATATATATATATATATATATATATATATATATATATATATATATATATATATATTAAAACCATACCCTCCCAACAGATAATTGCACCGCCTCACCAGGGGTGAATGTCACTGTATAAGGTATTCGAGGTAATCCTTGCTCATGTGAAGGAACCAATGCTTATGCTAGGAATTAGTATTGGATTAGCCTTTTATGTTATTTTCGTTAATTGGTTATTTAGAGTCTTAATAAAGTATATTTATATGCTATGTTGTGTAGGCGTGTCAACATACGTATTTTGCAGAAGGGCGTTGAAACATGGGAAAAAGAAACTATTACGTAAGAGGTAATACCCTGTTATACATTTTTTTTCGAAATTGAAATATGGCCCATGGTACTAGGGTCATTTGCTTGCTCATGTTAGTGTTATATGTAGGGTTTATTCAGGATTCGGGTGCGGAAAGAAAGAAAGCTGAAGAAAAAAAGTTGGTTTGAAGGTATGGTTTTGTTTACAGCATACAAATTCCAGTATAAAGATTGAAGGTGACAAGAAGTTTAGTTCCATGGTTTGGTGAAATTGGCAAACGCCACTTGGGCCACATCTGCTTATATGTTATTAAGAGGCAAGGAGTTGTTTGTACCTTGGTTTCAAAAGTATATATTAATATTTTACAAGTCGATAGTGAGCCATAGTGTAAGTAGCAAAAGCAGAACATGTCGAAAAGTTTATCAAATCTAGAAGGTCTGATTAGCATATTTATCAGATACTCTTGGTGTATGTTTCAAGTTTAATAACTAAATAAGTTTTCTATACTTATATTTGCTGGACTCTTCTGTATACTTCAAGGGAATATAGAACATTGTCTATTTAATATATTTTAAAATTGTTCATGCGAAATCCTTACTTAGATATTTTGTTTGCCTAATTCCTTAAGTGATAATGTTTCTCCAAGTATTTACAATTATGATGACTGGTTTTACATTTCATTTGTTGAAAGAGAATTATTCCTGTCAGGTAATAATATTATTTATTTTATCAAGCTAGAAATCATGGATCATCTCCTATTTACATTTCAAGTGCTTTTTGTAACTATTGTAAACTTTGTTGAACATCTTTTGTCAAGCTTCATCATGATAGTGAATTACTCCTAACCAACTCAAACATGTGACCATTACATTTGCCAATTAATATTTCAAAGTTGAGTTAGAGTGAATAATGGTTTGAAGATAAAGTTGATTAAATGCAATAATATAAGAGTGATCAAAGGTTTTGGTTACTTTCAATGTTGTCAACTAATAATGGCACTACGTACTACAGTAAATGTTAGAACTTTCTGTTTTCTAAACTAATAAGTTGAGTTTTAGTTTTACGTATGCCCTTTTAAAATCATTCAATTCATTTATGCAATGTAACAACTCCATTAATTGTACCTTAGTCCATATGTAAGCATTAAAACTAATATTTGTATACCCCTTGGGTCATCGAACACTTTGTAAACAGTTTCATCTCATTTTATAATAACTCTACTAATATAAGTGTAATAAGTAGTTATTTTTTAATGTCTTTTCATATTTCTGTATCATGTTATATACTAATATAAATCCGTCTTAAAATTATAGTCTCCGTTTGACTTTTTCGGTTTCTTTTTTAACATTAACTTTAAATATTTTTGTTTGTATTATATATAAATAGCCCCCTTCATTTCTCACACAAATCACAAAATCAACCCAACAAACCATCTTTCGTTTTACTTTACGGTTGATGCAAATCTCCAAATAATCGAATGGTTACTCTTCCCAATCACTCAAATGGAACATCTTTCATTTTTTTTTTACCAATTGGGGTGGATCCATTTATCTACACAATAATGTGTCGTGTGAGATGTCAAGATGTCAACAATATCAATGGGAGATCCATGAACACCAATTTTGTGGATTTCATGAGTACCTAAATTTCACCTTTAGCTATATAATTACCTAAAACATCTTCTGTTTTTTTTTCCAGCCGGAGGTCGAGAGATGAGATATCAACCGAGATTCATGGGAGATGCAAGAACATGTTAAGATCTAAACGATATCACTGGGAGCTTCATGAGTGCTGACTTTGTAGTTTTGATTACCTAATCGCTCAAATGATTTACAATGAGTTGCATTTATTCCATGCAAAACTCTATATTGTAACCCAAGAAAGATGGATAATGAATTATTATTGTGAAAACACACTTTCACGTTTGAGCTGCTACTGTTACGCCATGAGCTTATTCTAATAAGAATTTAAAAAGAGTTGTAGAACCAATTGCAAAACTATGACGCTAATACGTATTTTTGACCCAATATCTCACTTATTGGGATAATTTGCTTACTTATTTAGTTACTTGATTGTATAATTGATATGTGGTTTATAAATATCTTGATACATGATTCTTGAGTATTTGGATATGTTACTTGGTATGCCTTATAATAACTAATGAATTTTATCCATTTAGTTAGACACTTTTTTAAGAGCCATATAATCCATTGGTTTTTTTTTTTCATTAAACCACTCATTAGTTTTATTTTCAACATAGCATCTCTACATATGCACCGTAGAATTGAATGCGTCACATGCATTTCATTATATATACCTTTAAGAAAACATAGATTTAATTTAGAGCCTTTTTATTTTGTGTTTATAAACTTGCCTTACACAGTTTATGGGAACGGGAATGCGAATTAGGGCAAACGGGAGAGCAACATCAACGATTTGATGTTACACATGATGAGTGAAGATTAAGAGAAGTATATACAAAAGAAATCAACGTGTCAACATAACCTGATCAATTTTTACCTGAAATATAAGTATGATTTAATCATGGTCAACAAAGCCCGTGCATCGCACGGGCCATGCTGTCTCGTTCCAATAACAATCAACTCGTAAAGTCATAATGTGTATAATAATTACAAAGGCATAACGAATAAATTGACTACTCGGCCGCAAGTATTTCTTGATAAAAAACATATTTACAAACAAGTAATTTGAATATTGAGGTGTTATGTAACATAAAAAGTCATGCACACCTACTTTACACCAAACAACAACTTCTTTTTATCATTTACTTATTTACATAATGAAGTGTTAAAAGAGAAGGTTATACCATCTTCAAATCTTACCATGGATCTGCTTTCAAAATGAGTTGTATTGATAAGTTTTGTAGAACATATTTGAGAAGCCAATGGTGATTATAACCTATAAACAAGGACATTAACTAGTCATATACTACAAAACAAAATATTTGAAATTCAGAACATGACCTTCTAATCTTTAGAATTTTGCTAGATTTTTTGATAAAAAGGTCATGATCCGGCCGGGTTTATCAAACCGGGTCAATGAAAAACCGACGGTTCAATCCTGTTCTCAAACAAGCAAAAACCCGGTCACATCCGGCCTAGTATCCGAGCCGGTTCCGGGTTCAACCCTTGTTTTAAAACATTGGTCTCAACAGAACAAGTTCATCAAATTTATCTTTACGCAACTAAGCCCATTAAAATTTATCATGTATATTAAAAAGGTCTACTTAAAATCAACATCAATCAGCCATCTCCTTTTAAAACAAAATTTGGTAATGGATCAAGAATAAATTGTTGAAATGAGGTTCGGTTGCACGCGTCGCTATGGGTATGAGTTTAAAAATGGAGGTGATGGGAATGGGTTTCTAAACCCAAATCATTTGAATAGGTCAACACTGACGGAGCTAGGATTTTGATGTTGGGTGAGCCAAAATAAATTTTCGCGAATAAAGTTATATTGCTCACTATGCTGACGAGTTGAACTTATTTGTAAATTAATAGATTACATAAACTTATTTTTATGAACTTTTAGCCTATTAGTTCACTTTTCACATTTAAGTTTTTCTTTACTACACATAAAAAAATTATCTTTTATCATTTTTTTTTATTTGTGATTTTGTAAGAATAAAAATTAAATATCTTAGTTAAAGTTGATATTATTAAAAAACCTCCTAGCAAATATGAGGTCAAAGTAAATTCTTAAAAAAACTTCATCTAGGTATACGAAACAGTTAACTATAATACCACAATTATAATTATTTGCCACTATAAATTCCTGTTGTTATGCACTAGTACTCGCTTATTGATAAGCTGATAACTCAAAAATTAGGAATGTTCCACGCACGATTGGACGTATCAACGAGATATTTGCAGCATTACTTCTACACCATTGAGGTGATGAGACGTGTAGTTGGTTACAACGGTTTTGGGGATAAGATCCCAGTCTAGCCATTGCCTGGATGTGTTTATCAAGTTTGGTTTGTCCGTGTTTGGCCTGAGAACTTGCTTCCTAGGCAAATTATGACGGGCTTTAGCCTTTTTTGGTCTGTCTTGGGCCTGTTGCAGGTGTATGAAATTTAGCTATTTGGGCTGAAACACACATACACTATCATCTACAGAGTATATGACTATAATTACTAAGTGTAGACATTAGTTGCTAATAAATGTTACTAAATTTAATATTTAAATTTTTTACAAACATTAGTTGCTTGTTACTAGACAAGTATTTTGTACAAAATGTTAAAATAACTGCTTCAAAATGTTCTTAAACACTTGTCGCTTGTGATCGGCAAATCGATCAAAATGTTGATAGTAACTAGTAAGTGGGTTGACATGAATAAGAAAACCACCGGCCCAAAACTATCCCAATAATCCAATAAGTAAACCCAAACCCTGNTAATATTTAAATTTTTTACAAACATTAGTTGCTTGTTACTAGACAAGTATTTTGTACAAAATGTTAAAATAACTGCTTCAAAATGTTCTTAAACACTTGTCGCTTGTGATCGGCAAATCGATCAAAATGTTGATAGTAACTAGTAAGTGGGTTGACATGAATAAGAAAACCACCGGCCCAAAACTATCCCAATAATCCAATAAGTAAACCCAAACCCTGCATAAACCCTCAACACCACCACTTCTCTCATAAACCCACTTTCCAAAAAAAAATAAAAAATAAAATCATTTTTACTTATCAGGAAAAAGAGAGAAGAAGAAAAAAAGAAAAAAAAAATGAAAAAAATGAAGCCTCATAAACCTCTTTCTTCTTCTTCAAGTCTAAAATAAAAATATCCCCTTCTTTATTAAACCCTAAAACACACACACTTGACCTCTTAAACCCTAAAAATGGCGAAAGCATCAAGTTCAGGCCTAAAAATGGTGGATCCGGAGAAGAAAGATGACTCACCGGCGCCGGCGCGTGTACGGAATGATAATCCCAGGACAACGTCACCTGGGTTTGATCCAGAAGCGCTTGTAAGAGGTGCTAAGGCTCTTAGAGAAGTTGCTGCTTCTAAAGAAGCTAAAAAGGTTGATTTTTTTATAAATGGGTTTATGTTATTTTTATGTTTTAATAATGGGTCTGTGAGGAATTTATCTTTCTTGATGTTAGAAAGGTTCAATTTTTAATAAAGGGTTTTTGTTTTTATTTGGTTTTGATAATGGGTTTTGGTTTTTATTGTGTTTTAAAAATGGGATTGTCATGAATTTAGCTTTCTTGATGTTAAAAAGGTGCAATTTTTAATTATGGGTTTTTGTTATTTTGATGGTTTTGATTTGTTTGTGTGGTTTGTGTGATGAAATAAGTATCTTTAGGGGAAATTATATTACTCCCTCCGTCCCAAATTATAAGTCCACTTTCATATTTCACAAAGTTTAAGAAAAGTGGACCCCTTACAATATTAACCAATAAAAATTAGGGTCAATTCCCAAAATAAGCCAAAAAATTTTCCAATTTCCCAAAATAAGCCAAAACGAATCTGTTTTCCCAATTTAGTCAAGTGCGATCGTGCGAATTTTATAAGGGCTTGACAAGTGTCCCAGACAAAAGTACATGCCAATCATTTGCAGGCCCACATTCGATCGTGCGATATTTGAATGTGCTAATGTGCGAAATTCTCCCCAAAGAATATTCCAACTTCACATTTGGACACGTGCAATGGGGAGAATTTCGCACATTAGCACATTCAAATATCGCACGATCGAATGTGGGCCTGCAAATGATTGGCATGTACTTTTGTCCCCCACACTTGTCAAGCAACGAGGGAGTTAGCACGATCGCACGATCGCACTTGACTAAATTGGGAAAACAGTTTCGTTTTGGCTTATTTTGGGAAATTGGAAAAAATTTTGGCTTATTTTGGGAATTGACCCTAAAAATTAATTCTCACCCATTTACAAGCATTTTGATTGGTTGAAATTAAAAGTGGACATTAATTTTGGGACAACCAAAAATAGCAAAGTGGACTTATATTTTCGGACAGAAGGAGTATAAAAAGGTGCATTTTTAATAATGGGTTTTTATTGTTTTTATGTGTTTTGTGATGAATTGAGGTTTCTTGATGTTAAAAAGGTTTGATTTATAATAATGGGTATTTGTTATTTTGATGTTTTTAATTTGTTTGCGTGATTTTTGTGATGAATCGAGGTTTTTAGATGGTGAATTCAGTATCTTAATGGAGAATTATAGGATAAGTTAATGAACTATAATGTTTTTTCGTCATTTCTGTAGCATATTTATTTTTTAAATGTCACCATGGTTAAAGCTATGTTTTTTTTACCATATAAGATAATAGAACTTTGTTAAGATCAATTGGTGAAAAACAAAGTTTCTTACATACAATGCCGAAAACGTGGAAAGTTTTAATCTTTGTTTTGTTTGATTTTCTGATCTGTTGTGTAAGTTATTGTATAGAATTTAGTTTTTTAGATGTAAAATTAAGTTTCTTTAGGGTCAATTATGCGAGAAGGTAACAAAACTCTACGTTTTCGTTGTTCAGGAAACTATGTCCTTTACATTGTTACCATGATTGACTTGAATAAGTTATTTTTTACTGTTTGGTGTAACATGTGGTAACAAAGTATTCATATGTGAGATAAAATGGTTGTGTAACATGTGGTAACAAACTAATCATACTGTTTGTTGCGTGTAATGGCGAAATTGCGAAAATAGGTTGTGTTTTCAAGCAATTTAAGTTCTTTTTTGCTATTGTGATTGTTGGTGTGTTTATTTGTTATGTGCTGATTATATGTGTTGGTGTTTTTAGGCATTTGAGTTGATGAAGAAGCACGAAGAAACTAGGCAGACAGAATTAGCGGCGAAGGCAGCTGAGTTTAAAGCAATGCAAGCTTAGTCAGAAACTGTAAGTCTGGCACTGTCATTGCTTTTAAGATTATTGTACAATGTATATTTCATGGATGCTAAATCAAGTGTTTGGTTTTGCCTCATTGATGTTTCGACCAGCTGATTTATGTGTAGTGCAAGTACTTATCATGTATCGGTTTATATCTGCACTCAATTGAAAGGCTTCAAGGTTTTATAAATGGAAACAGATTCTTGTCGTTATGTGCGCATATTTGTTATCATCGACTTGAATACTCGTTAGCTTTTATATGCTTAAATGATTTGAAAGAACGCTGTGAATTAATTATTAATAATTGCTAGCAGCGTGCCCACAATTTGCAGCGGGTGATTTTAGATTACTTTTAAAAATGTGGTGATGGTTCATCTACATGATTGTAATTAAAGTTATGACCTAAATACATCAAAAGGGTAATCAATTTTTATTAGAAAACATGTAACTGAAAATTTAGTTAATTCAATATGTTTTTAATGTGAAGTGCTAATGTTTGCAATGATTGCTTTAAAGGTAGTACCTTTTAAAAATTTTAAGACAAATTATGTATGCTTTATATAGAAGTAAGCGTTGAGTGTTAATTATGTGAGATGTTGATACAAGTTTCAGGATTTGAAGTTTATTTTTAGGTAACAGATATTGTACTTTAAAGCTAGTCCAGTAGGAAGGTGTAATGCTCAATCCCGTAGGAAGTAACGATTAATGCATGCTGTTTCTTCATTTCTTGATTTGGGAAACAACTAACATCATCTTGGTGCGATATTAGGTCGCTTACAAACTTGATGAGGAAATATGTTTAATGATTGTTAATGACACTCGGGGCTTCTGAAAATTTGAAATAAAAGACAATATAGGTAGCATGTCTATAATAATGACTGTCTTTATCCTCGTCCTGTCCACCTTCCCTTGCTAATAAATCGGGGTTGATCATATCTATTGTTTCCTATTGTTATCAACACATAGGTGTATGCAAAGTCCATATCACTTGACTTCATGTAGTTAGTGGATGCTAATAAAATCTTAGTTTGTATGCTTTGTCAGGGTATCACAAGTTAGTCATATATATTGGATACAGCTAGTCTTGTTGAACGAGTACGCAATAACCGCACAGGACGCCCTAATATACTCATAGAATTGTTCAATATCAAGTTATATGTGAATAATCTCTATGTAAAACCTTTGTTTTGCATAATGTTGAATGTTTTTCTTCATTGTTTTTGCCAGGAGAGACAGAGTTATATATGAGGAACAGAAAAAGCTAGCTCAGCAACAAGCACAAATAAAATCACAGATGGCTCGTTATGAGGATGAACTGGCAAGGAAGAGTTTAAATTGCCGCTAGCTTATCAAACTTATTAAGTTCCGCAACAATAGATCCAAAAATGACAGTTGAAACTCTATTAGTTTTGTTAGCTTATCAAAGAAAGAAGTAAAATATTGAAATATGAATAAGTTTAAATATTATTAGGATGGCCCAAATCATTTCTTATGTAAAATATTATACCAAATAACAAAAAAGATATACATGTTGTGAATAAGAATTGAGGGAATAATATTCTTCTTATTAATCATAATGTCAGAGATACAAAGTGTATATATAAGATAAATATTAGGGTAAAAACCCTAGTAGCTAATTGGGCCATGGGCCTCTAATGGGTTATATGGACATCTACTAATAATTATCCATAATACTCCCTCTTGGATGTCCATATTGTTAATACACTTAGGAATTGCTGCCTCGTTAAAAACCTTGTCAGGAAAACCAGTGGGACAAAACCATGACTAAGGAAAAATAATTGAAGCAATATATTTATTATGTAAATTTAACAAATAAGTTTTAATAAGGAAAAATATATTTATTATGTTGTGAATAAGAATTGAGGGAATGAATATTCTTTCTTATTGATCTTTAACTATTAGATTTATATAGAGTATATATAGACAAATATTAAGGCAAAAACCCTAATAGCTAACATGGGCCGTGGGCCTATTATGGGCTATATGACATCCACATATAATTATTCATAACACTCCCTCTTGGATGTCCATATTGTTAATACGCTTAGAAAATGCTGCCTCATTAAAAACCTTGTCAGGAAAACCCAGTGGGACAAAACCATGACTAAGGGAAAAAGAGTGCAGCGCGTATTATCTCCCTCTGATGACTACATCACTTGAGCTCTTCTAGTAGGTGCATTCCAATGTTGTGGTTCAATGTCCTTCATTCGAAATTATTGGTGCATCCTTCTCTGAAAAATAACCACATGATCTACGTATGTGTTGTATCACACTTCTTAACCAAACACATTCTTGACTTGCTTCATGGATTGCTAGAATTTCTGCATTGTTGAGTGATGTTGCTGAGATTGTCTTCTTTATTGAACTCCATGAAAAAGTTGTTCTTCTACTTGTAAATACATATCCATTTTGAGATAGACCATTGTGAGAGTCAGACATATATCATGCATCTGCAAAACCAACTAAACTTGTATTCGATGGGTTAGTGAAATATAAACCCATATCTTTTGTACCTTGAAAGTATTGAAATATTCAATTGTTCAATTTGATCATTTATTATTCTCGAGAATTTTAAATCATGATACGTGCTCCATGCATTCTATATTCCTTAAGGAATCTCAACATAAAATGAGCTCTATTCATTATCATTTAGACGCATATCAATTACTATTATATTGCCAGACTTAAATACATTATTAGATCCACCACATGAGAACATGTCTCCTTATGATTATTTCCATGCCTTTACGAAAATATGGTGTGTCATTAGTCATGCCTTAAATACAAAGTTTCAATACTTTAATATCGCTTCCTCGTAAAGACCATGCATATCCAATAATTTACACATTCATATGTACGGATTTCAAGTCCCAATAACCATGTCTCGTCAGAAGAGACTTCATTCTTTCATTACTTCTTTGCGTCTTTGTATCCTTTGGCCATTCATTTATACATCTGCACTTCCTGCAGGTATGTTTCCATGATCCTCACCATGATTATAGCGCTATCTTATTTATTTACATAATCATTACCATATCGACGTCGATTCGTTACTTTTCGATTCCGCACTTTACTAGACATTATATATCATTTATTGAGATCTCATAGTTTTTCACTAACCCGGGGTTTTTTCAATAACCTTCATGTCTAGTTTCTCTTTAAGATACTATTATGGGGTCTTTATTACCTCGATTCGACCATCTTTATTTTATTGCTCCATTTTATTTATTCATTCGAGGACTTTTTATTTGGAATCGATTTGTCTATCACGCTGCAGACGTGCCATAGACTTACTATCAATCAATGATTTTACTGTTGGGACACACATTATAATTTGAGCAATAGCAGCGTAATATGATCTAGTCACTTTCTTTAGGTCACTAAACATGTCTGGCATTTACTAGATCTGGAATGTTATTTGTCCCTTGAACGTTAAGTTCATATTCATTAATGTGAGGATCAACATTTATATTATCAGAATTCATTCCAAATTTCTCGCTGCTCATTCTCCCTCCGAATGAATTATCAATTTCAACATCCCTTGTATGCGTTGTGGTGGATTTACAATACAGGTTCCGCCACACTTACAGAAAACTTTATATGGGAAACATATGGTTGTAACCAAAACCATTCTAATAGGGAGAATTCATTATTAATTGTTGGCAAGATGCGGATTCATATGTCATAACATGCCCCATAAACTAAAAATTTTGTTCTCATAATATTATTGGCTTTGCAATCAACTGAAGACGTTTTATGGACGTTTCAACAAAAGCAATTCGCGTATGAACATGGGCTACTTTTATGTTCAACACTTATTCCAATAATCGCCCAATACTTGGAAGTATTCACCACCATTCTCAATAATAAAATTTGAAAAACCGTGCTCGCATTTTATAAGCTGAGCCACTAATCACGCTAACTTTAAGTTGCGTATTTGATAATCATTTTGACGATGCATCGATTTTAAAACTCAAAATGATTCACATGACAGATGTATAGGCCTACATACATCCCCTTTATATTTTTTCCAAAACCTTACAAGGTAAAATCCTTACCTTAATATGGTGGTGATATATGAACAATTAACTTCCTCTGAGAACAATCAAATCTATCTTTGAAGAAATTTATGGTTCTTCTATACATTTCGCATCATCAATGACTCGGGATGGTCCAACCGGTCATGCCAATTACTACAATAATCTTGGCTCATAAAATTATACTTTATGACCACATGTGCTTCAATTACACCTTCTATATTATATAAAAGTCGAATAATATGAAGAACTTATATATCCTCACATTCTCCAATCAAAATCTCGCAAACTCTTTTATGGCTTTCATATATTCAATATAAAGCTCATTTGCCTATAACTTTATCAAACAACAAACAAATTTTTCACATAATAAGCAATGCATGCCTAAGTGTCAAAATCAAAGGCACAATCAGAGTCAACTAAGATATCGTATTCTTATATCCATTATTCTAGGCAAACTTCACAATTCTCCAAGTAATATAAGTTTCTTCTTGACTTTCACACTGTTCAAAATATATTTATATTACCCTGTAACATTACTCAGGAAATATATCTCATATACCAACTAAGTTGCACAATTTGCAAAACACATGCATACCATTAGTTAATTAATCAATTAATCAAATGCCTTATAAGCAAACAAAAACATATAATAAGTAGGGATAAACTTAATGAGACAATTTAGTCAACCAAAATGTTTTTTCTTATACTTAATAGCTCAATTATCCTTTGGCAACCGTAACAATATATGTTACAAACTTCACAATAATTTCGGCTTACATTTTATCCTTTGTTTATAATTTGACAACTTACACAAAAATGCTCACGTTCACAATGTATGTTGTGTAAAAAACCACCAAATCACATTTTACATGATCCATTTTGACATGATCCAACATGAAGGTTTAATGGCTTAAAAAAAATCATACTATTGGATTTTCAATATATCCAACTAACTATTATACTAATGATTAAAGATGATTAAAGAGTAGGTATCAAACCCATACAAAATCTTGGAGCTCAAGTAACATGTCAAGAGTGCATACCAAGGCTTTAGTCCCATAGTTCAAGATTTTTTTTCATAGTTTGCACATAACAATGAACATCGTGAAGTATAGCATATATCATAAATTCTCATGCTTCCTTTATAAAAAAAAATCAAACACATAAAACTATTTTATCAAATAATAATATCTCATAGTACGTTTTCATACACGCAAACTTTTCTCAATTTTTCATCAATAACCAACTATATGATGCCACACATATATATTATTATTTCGGAATAAAATTCATTGTTTCTTTATAACGGATTGAAATTAATTTCTAGCAAAACTACAATTATCATAGATCTTGTAAACATAGCAACATATATTCTTTCTTGACAAGGTAATACTAAATCGCCCTTTCACGAGTATCAAATCAAACCATGATAGTATTACTAAATTTATAAAACTATCTTATTATATAAGTATCACTTCTAATTAGACAAAAAGGATGAACTATGCGCCATGTTAAATCAATTATGCAAACATAACTAATAAAATAGTTGGTGGCTAAAAAGAAAAATCAAACATATAAGTAGTTATTCTTACATTCATAAAGATAATCAAGTTGCACTATATCAATATTAGTAGTACGGTGAAGCCACACATCAAACTATACTGGTCATATTTATTAGGCAAACAATATTAAACAAATGGTATTGATAAGTCAAGTGCTTTAATGTATACAAACATATGATGCGAACAATCAGTATTAATAAGAATAAGTACCGTGACATATTAAAAGATCATAAGAATATCATATTAAATTAAAAAGCGATTGCGTATTAAGAAACATAGCATGCCAAATCATATATGTAAAGGGACGGAGCCATACCTGTGGAAAACGATACAAACCAACGATACAAACAAGGTTAAAGATTTTAGAGCGTGCTGATAACGTGTTGTGAATAAGAATTGAGGGAATGAATATTCTNACCCCTAATATTATAAAACTAATAATATTTACATAAAACTTATATTTATCGTTTTACTTTTAATACTTATTTAACAAGTACGAATGCTTAATACTATAAAACTAATAATCACAAATAAGTTTTATCGTTTTACTTTTAATCTAACAAAGCATGCAAGCATTAAAATAATTGAAGCAATATATTTATTATGTAAATTTAACGTCTAAATGTAGACTGTTTGAACCCCTTAAAACAATGATCCAAAGATCAAGAGATTGGTTAAAAAAATCATAGTTTGCAAAACATGACTAAGATAAATTCATATGGCTCAGTAACTTCTAGCAGTGTACATGGTGTAAACGCATATAATGCAAAATTTGATTCCCACACAAATACGATATGCCAATTATATATCGTGTAATCAATGCATATTACAAAACAAGACATATTCTAAATCATCTCAAAACAACTTAAAACATATATTATTGCATAAATATCAATCTTAAACATATAAACTACATTTTTATTACCCAAGTGACTTGCACATCTATCAATAGTCATCATATATTATACGTTACTAGCAAAGAAACAGGCCCAACAATTTTTACAACTTACAAATCTAGTAGTCACATGCACAAATTACTAAATCAAGCAAAATAACATTATTATCATCATTCAAACTATAGTTAGAGATGACCACCAACAAATATTGTTTATCTAAACGATACTATAATAAACTAGATATATAGTAATTCAACCTTCTAATTACCGACCTTAAAAGCATTCTATTAATATTGTTAAAATCTTATAAGAAATTAAATTGGATACTACTATTAATATAGCAAAAAATAAACGAAGATTTGGGGTATGTGTAAGCGTGACTACACTTGTGCTATCAATTTTCTTTTATTTTCTTTTAGTTTTACTAATAAAACCTAATAGTGGATAAAGCTTTGTTTAATCTTATTAATAATACAAACTTATATATGCGTTGGATTTAGGAAACAGTACAACATTATTTATATATACCTACAAAGTGAGACAAATAATTTAACGCATAATATGTTTATGATGATAATTGATGATCGACGGTTGGTTTTGACTTCATAGATATCCAGACTTTTAAAAACATAATGCAAATTCTCGTATATCAAAATCAGTATCAATTTATCATGATATACATGATGTTTTGTTACATATAAAAATCAACTCAAGTGTGATACTAATATTAGATCAACAAAGTGCAGATGTATGTACGTCGTAAAAGTAAACCCACCAAAATATTAGATGCTGATATGCAATTCGTTTACCCCTATTGATCCGTATAATTTTTTTTATTTTTATTTTTTTTAAACATTGATATAGTATATGCAAAGTAGCTCACGTAGAAAACCATATCATAGTGCAATTATTAATTATATTATGAAAAGAAAACTTACCTCCATAAATTGGTACGCCACGACATTTGTTTAGAGAATCCAATTGACATATTAACTCTATAGATCGTGCTGATAACGTGTTGTGAATAAGAATTGAGGGAATGAATATTCTTCTTATTAATCATAATGTCATAGATACAAAGTGTATATATAAGATAAATATTAGGGTAAAAACCCTAGTAGCTAATTGGGTCATGGGCCTCTAATGGGTTATATGAACATCCACTAATAATTATCCATAATAATACATGTAATGAAAGATTTTGGGTTGGTCATGGCTCATCCCACTCATAGAGCTGCTCCGTCCCTAGAATAGGATATATGCACTATTTTATGGATATTGAACGCATTTTTCCAAATATACTTGAACACAGAGATTACACTCAAGAACTCATGATCTTAAAATTCGAAAATAAGATAGTAGATAGTGACACTATGGTGTTCGGTGTTCCACATAAGCTAGTCTACCTCAAACACAAAATAAGAGAAGGTATTTCGGTTACTACGGTTTTTACTCACCCCACAAAAATGAATTTGCATAGATCTTTGTGACATACTTCTAGGTCTTCATTTTCTCTCTACAAAAGTCTTAAATCCTGTTAATGATAATATATGAGATGATAAATGAAAGTCTACCTCACTTCCTTTTGTAGATGAAATAGATTGTATAAACATATGGCACTAATGCAGCAATGATTGATGGTAAAATCTTACTTATTGACAAATAACCAACCTACTTAATTGGAATTAAAGGCCTAAAGATCTTGTCTTAGCTACATCGTAACATCACTTCAAATAAGAACATATTCAAGTGCAATTGCAAATTCTATTGCAAAAGCGGTCGTATTTGTTTCTCTGTTTCTAAACACTGATACGAATTTGGTATGACGTTTTCTTATACTTTGGTGAAATTTGCTTCCTTAGATGACTGTAAAATCATATCTAATTTCTTTTCTTCCTAGCACTCTTGTGCCAAGGAATCAACACATAGCTTTCTAAAGAAAGATATCACAGGAGACTTCAAATAAAACCACACAACTTAAAATATTAGGTGCCAAAATCCAAGCATCTGAGGCGCCAAAAACATCATGTTTCATTAACAAAATATACCTACAAACAATACAATCGGGTTTCTTAACTGTTACTGTTTTTAAATAAAACCACACAAAATGATTAAACATTTGATTCTTTGTGAAGTATATTGTGTCCATGTAGAGTGGATCACAGAAACCCCAACATACCTGAAACATAAAGAAATCTGTATTGTTGGTTAGCTGAGAAATGTTTTCAAAATCCAAAGTCTGAAATTTTAGCATTCCCGTTGGCATCTGCGTGGATATTTGCGCTTTTGATATCTCGGTGTAGGACTTGTTGCGTTCCCATGGGTCATGAAGGTACTGTTGTCCATGTGCATCTCTGTCAACCAATATCTTAATAGCTTTCTATGTTAAATTATCACATAAGACTACAAATAAAACGACACCAAATGAGTAAAACATTCGACTCTTTTGTGAAGTATCTTGTGTCCATGTATAGTGGATCATAATATCCCAACATACCTACAACATAAAAGATTATGTATTGTTGGTTAGCTGGAGAAATGTTCGTAAAGGTGAACGTCAGAAATACTAGCTTTCCAGCCAGTTCTACATCCGGTTAGATATTTGAACTTTTAATATCTCGGTGTGAAACTCCTTGTTGCGTTCCCTTGGGATCATGAAGGTATTGTAGTCTACGGGCAGCTCCAATGCATATCTAAAGGAGTTTAGATCTAGATAAAAACCAAGACTACGAATATATTTATAAACAATTCTTTCCTGCTTCTTATTACAATAGCCCACAAGAATCAGATGATTCCCCTTATTGTAATGGGGGAGACTCATGTTATTTTGCGAAAATTTAGTTGCTCGTCACCTAATATCCATTGAAACCGAAGAAATTTTTCCTAGAAACAGAGAAAAGATATACTATTTCGACGATTAAAACAAAGATAAGTAAGATACATAACGTTGAAATAGGAAAGAAATGTGTTTGGTTGATAACAAGGCTCAAGTGCTATTTAATAAAGAGGAGAATTAGCAAATGGTCTTTTAGCTGTTGCATAAACTATTGTTTGGTTTGAAAACGTCAACCGATCCACCAATTACGGGATATTAATTAATAATTGCACAGATTCTAATATGGCTTTTTTATGAACACCATTATGGACCAAATAAAGTAGAGTTAAGACGTTACAGAGTGAATCACTGCATAAAGCCACCTTATTTCACCTCTTCAATTCAAGCTTAAGAAGAAGAAAAAAAGTTGACTCGTGTAATAGATTTCTTTCTGAAGATTTATATAGTAGTAAACTGAAGTATGAACACTTAATTGCTTACCCAAGTTTAAGACATGTGTCTGAAGTGCCGATGTTGTAATATTTTTAACTCTAGAAAATAGTGATGACTGCATAGATCATGAATACCCACCCGCGGTTTGGCTGTTAGATCTTTCCATCATCTAATACACAAGATTGATCATCTAGTAATTAATTCCTTGGTATATATTAGTAAACAGAATAAGAAAAACGTGAACGTTAATTAAGGATCCTATCCGTGAGATGAGATAACAATGAAATAAAAGAGGCTTACTGATAGTATGTCATCGATACCATTTTGCAGCCTCCAGTGTAAATTATCAATCAACTGTGATTCATGCAAAAATTTCTCATCAGATTGTAATAAAATACTTAAATGTATCTTAACATATGTATAATCAAAATGGGCATAGGTCAAACCATCTTGTGGGCTCCCATCCCTTGCTGTTAAATACCATTTGTCCATTTTAGAGTTTCGACTTTATATCTTTGATGAACATTCTGCAGATACACAAGTATAAGGCAATTTCAACATAGCATTTTTTATTAGAGAGTATTCCTATAGGAACATAACTCTAATAAGAATTTTGGGTCAGTTAGTACTTAGTAGTACTTGGTATGCCCTATGTTGCTTATGATCTTTAGTTGCAATCATATATGATTTTGTGATTAATAATTTTAACCTTTGTAGTAAAAAGTATAAATAAATAATTTAACTTAATATTGCTGGAATTAACATGAATCTCGAGTTTCAAACTTTCAATGTATCAACATTAATGTTCCTACAATTTATATGCTAACAAGTTGATGGTATATATGATTTTGAAAACAGGACCGGACCAACGGGTTCTACCAAAATCCGAAGTCGCCATCGGTTCGGCTAGCCAATAAAAGTCATTCAAAAACGAAACGGATAGGACTAGTCAGCACCGGTAAAAACGGGTGAACTGAGTCGGAGTGGGATCATTTTTTTTTTCCTCCGGTTAATCAGTTCGTCATTATTATTGTGTTGGCGCATAAACTTTAATCACAGGTACCAACCGCTGCACCGCGCGGGTACCCTGCTAGTATGGTATAAAGTATAGAGGCTATTTAATTAATAAAATTATTAAAAAAACATGCAAACCGATAAGTATACTTTATTTAAAATTTAATAGCTAAAGTGTTACTTGTATTGTGTACCCCTTTCTGTCAAACTATTTTTTTTTTTTATTTTTTATTTTATTTTTTTTTTACAAGATTAACACATGTTTTTACAACGTTTTACAAAAGGATAATTTCAAAAATGACCAAGTTGCCTAATCGTTGGGGCTTTTTGACATTTGATTTGAAAATTCTTGTTTTGACCAGTTGCAAAGGTTGCCCAACACGTGTCGCCCAAATGGGACGCCACGTGTCCAAAGTTGCCCAAAATTTGGCGGCGTTGCCCAAAATTTGTCCAAAGTTGCCCAAAATTTGCCACTTGTCGCCCCCCGTTAAAGGTTGCTTTAGGCAACTGATCAAAACAAGAATTTTCAAATCTAAGGTCAAAAAACCTCAGTGATTGGGCAACTTGGTCATTTTTGGAATTACCTTTCTACAAATTAGTCGAAAATTAATAATTTGACAAAATTAGCTTCAATTAATTGTGTCCTTTTTGCAATTTGTGCAATTCTGTTACTATAAAGAGATATTACCAAAAAAGTTAAATAGTGAAACTATAAGAAAAGTTAACGTTAGAGAATTGACCGTAAGTTTTACGCTAAGCTTATTTCCCACGCAAATATTTGAAAATTGGCGGAGTTTTAATCTTTACCGCCTCTGCTTTTCTATAAATAATTTAGCTCCTTTTAGGCTTTTACCATCTTTCGAAACCTAATCTCACCTGTTACACAGTTTCACTCATTATACAAATTTACTTTCTGTTATTCGATCGTGCGTTATGGGTAAAGTTGCGATTCTAAGTCCACACTCTAGTAGTCTAAAAACCACCTCGTCAGTCGATAATATGATCCCTCATACACCAATAAAATTGTCTCTAAAAAGCCCTAATCTCACTGTTGCGAAACGTAGCCCGTACCGAATCCCGGCACGGCGAACTCTACACAAAGAAAACGTTAAGCCCATCGTTGATTATCTTGAATTATCTAGGGTTTTGGTCAGTTGTAGTCGAAAAGTGAAGGAAAATATAAAAAAGAAGAAAGGGTGTGCCAAAGATTCTGATCTATCTTTGCCGAAGATGGAGTCCAGGGAAGTACCCGAATGGTTTGCGGGTTTCGTCTTTTTTGATTCGCCTAGTCCTAGTGCACTTCCAATTCCACGTTTTCTTGATAAGAAGGTCATGGCTTGAATCTTTAGATTTGATTAGTCATTGTATATGTTAGACGAAATAGGTTTTAGAATGTTGTTGTTTAAGATTAGGATCATGTGTTAGTGGATATTAGTGAGTATTGATGCTTGTAAAAACGAAAAAGGTATAAATGTGAATCTGTACTTTGCTTACTATCTTATGCTGTATTTACTTGATGTTATATTGACATGCAATATCTACAGGGTCTTAGGCCTTTGGGGTTTACTATGTTCCACTGTCCGATTATGTAAACTCGTCATATCAAAAACTCTTTAAAAAAAAAATACACAATGGATGTGATGGTGGCAAAGCGGGTGGGTTGGGTAATGGGTCAATGTGGGTTTCGGGTCGAATCTGAATCACGGGTTAGCCAAGTCTTGGGTTGGAAAGGGTTGTGGGTCGGAACATGTCTGGAAGGTTGTCCCATTCATTTTCACCCTTTTATTTTGTCAACAAAAAGAAGTATCTATGTTTCAAAAATTACTAAATGCAGGTCCTAAATGTGGCTAAGGCATACAAAAGATAACAACCAAAACATGTTTTCTATTGGCTTATGACAGTTTCATACTTGAGATTTTGATGCCTTTAAGAATTCTGGTGGCCATGCCCAGAAAAACAAATAGTATGAAATTAAGAAACAAGAAACCATTGGCCAAACACAATTCATTGATTTTTTACCTTTGTATGCTGGAAAAAAAGTATATAAGAAATCAATCAGAATCTTCTTCATCGCCCTGCTGAACATTGTCCGGCATGTTAAAAAAGTCTTCCTATATAATCTACAATGAACAAATAGTCATAACGGGTGTTCGAAATTGCTTATTGAAACAGATTATGTACTTAATTCTCATTGAAAAAAGTAGTTTACAATGAATGGTGACCTGCAAGCCATTTTTATTCGAAACAGTTTATGTTATATGCAAATAAGTAGTTGGTATAAGCAATCCCAAAGACCCTCAAGACTACTTAATGCTTAATCAAATGCAATATATATACCTATCCAAATGCACCCATAGTCAATTCACCTCTATCCATGTAGGGGTGGCAATTCAGGTCGGGTTCGGGTTGGCGGGTTCGGGTTGTCAGGTTGGCGGGTCAGAAAACCCCAACCCAAACCTGACCCATTTAAATCATCGGGTCAACTACGTCAACCCTAACCTATTTACACGTAACCCGAACCTGACCCATTAACCGTATATATACTTGGGTTGATGGGTTAAATAGGTTAACGAGTTTCGGGTTGATCCATTTAACCCGTTTTATATACAAAAGTTAGAACATTACACGAGTTAAACGGGTTAAACAGTTAGCGAGTCGACCCCTTTAACACATTTAACCTGTATAATTAAATATAAATAATTTTTTATTAAAAAAAATCTTAAACGGGTTGGTGGGTCGACCCGTTTATATTATTCCCAACCCGAACCTGACCTGTTTAATAAACGGGTTAGATATGTCGACCCAAACCTGACCTGAAATCTATTTTGCTCAACCCAAATCTGTTAATTTCCGTGTCGGTTTCAGGTCGGGTTTCGTGTCGGGTCAGAAATTGCCACTGCCACCCATATATCCATGTAATACTTAAAATTAAACTTGTGCAAAATTACCAAATACCCTTATAATTAAATATTCAATAAAACACTTAAATAAATATCAAATTAAATCTCAAACAGCTTGGAATAGCAACATATGATCAATATTAGTTTTTTATCATGACATTTTCAATATTATAACTACTCTAAAAATAGTGGCACGTTTGAATGGTATTAAAGGGTTCTAAAATCATTTAGATTTGTACAAACTATTATAATAGGTTAATAAAGTCTAAATAAGTATAAATATCAATCACAATAATTCTTGGTGTCTGTCCTAACCCATAATCTCGGCCAAATATCATTATAAATCCCGAAATCATATCCTTCATTCCATATTATTACCTTTATTGTTCCCCTAAAAATATAATCACCGATTAACACCAAAACATCACACCACATCATTTCACCACGACTCATACCAATTTCTGGAAGCGGCATCTTGAGAATTTTCTGGGGTTCTTCATCATTCAAAGAGTAGCTGGGAAAATGATGTTTGGTTGTTGGAGGCTTGGTTCGATCGGTGTGATTTTCTTTGGTCGATATTTCATCCATAGTATAAATCATGCGCGCTTTTTTTTTATCCACAGGTCCTAAAATCGATTGGGTAACTTTTTCTCGCATTATTTATATCACTATATGCCTAAATAACATGATAAACAAGTATCATGGAACATTTAAATCAGTCAAATGGGAATTAAGTTGAATTAAAAAGCATACATAAATTCTATAATCTGTGATACGAATTTTCCTGGCGTGATATATTTATTTATATTTGGACCTTATATAATGTAATTGATCTGGGAAAAATGATAGAAGCGATTTATAGAGGCCTAAAATGTCGTATAATTAATTTGATATCAAAATGTATATAAATATAAAATAGGCCCCTATGCGATTTTATCTGGGCCTTGTTATATAATTTTTGTGAGTTCCTTATGCATACATATAACCTGGAAAAAAACTATGGATTCGA
>LBNU01003571.1:3154-16426 GCA_014162995.1 Artemisia annua | reverse complement strand
TGACAAAACTTTTTAGGTTTCCGGAAAAATATAAAACTTTCAAAAATTGCAGAAAATTATAACCTGACGCCGTCAGGTGTTAATCCTGACGCTGTCAGAAAGTTCTGACAGAATTCTCATGTTAAGCTTCCGGGAAAAATTCTGGAAAAACTAGATCTTACTTCCTGGAATTCCTGCAAAAATTCATTATGACTCGATACAAGCATTTGACTCAAACAAGTACTAATATGTAGGTTAATTCCATTGTTATGATTCATGTTCACTCGTTCCATATAAACCGATTTGGATTTCTCTTACACTTAGCTTTTGCAAAATACCTTTATATGTAGTTAAGACGAAGTTAAAAACAAAATAAAGCGTTTTCACAAGTTAGTTTGAAGCATGAATGAATATCAAGAAAAATAACTTACATACGAAAACAAATAAAATCAAACAAATAAACACACAAAGACACACAAAACATGGGTTGCCTCCCAAGAAGCGCTTTTCTTTATTTACGAGTCTTGTAGCTAGACTCAAAGTCATGGGCTCTCATCTAGTGTCGCTAATGCTCACATATCCAAGCGTGAGCCACCTAATTGTCGCCTCATCCTTCTTATAATCATCATTAAGCTTTAAGCATCCTCGAAAGTACCTCCTACTCTTCTCATGAGGGTACTTAAGTCCTTTTCTAATATCGTTCTCACTCAATATATCACATGGGGGAAACCTATTACATTTCTCAATAGAAAAGTTTTTATACCTAGGGTGTGCGCGGGGCATTTGATAAACAAAATCCTCATCCCCATCTGAGAATGTAATCAACCCTTCCATTAGTCTTTCATCTAAGTTGGTCAGTCTTTTGAAGGGCTTCCCAAACACAACTTGGGTGAGGTTACTATCAATAAACTCTCTTAGATCTTCCATAACCATAAAGTCCGTTTGATAGGTAAAGCTCCCCACAAACACATGCAAAGTCTTGGCCCTAGCAATAATATTATCTCCTTGATACTCTAACTCATTTACCATGATTTTATTGTATTCAGCACGTGAAATGATGTTCATTGGCAAAGATGAATTAAGGTAGGCGTCAAAGCTTCTAAATCCAATTTTGCAAGGGAATTGCATGTTAAACAAACTATCTTTCTCAATCTTTGTTCTAGGGTCAACATAATCTAGAGGGTTAGCTCTTTCATCCCCTTCAGGGTCATCTACTACTTCCCCATTCCCTAGGTCTTCATCGGAATCCGACGAATAGTAAAAAGGGCCATTTTCATGGTCGGTGTCATGGTCAGATTCGTCCATATCAGAATGGTTGTCAAAGTGATGATCAGGTGATAGGTTTGGTGGGTTTTCGTTTTCAACAATAGGGGGCAGGTTGGGTAACTGAAAATTCCTACGGTGGAAAACACGAATAACAGGGATCAAACGATCAATATTACTCATGAAGAAGTATTACGAACAAAGGCACAAAGAATAAGATAGACTAAAGAAATCCTAGAAAAATAAAATAAAAATCTCACTAGAAAGGAATCTAGTGAGTAGACCTAATAAAATAAAAATTCTACCTAAACAATAACTATTCCCCGGCAGCGGCGCCAAAAACTTGATGCGTGGTTTTGTGACCTTACAACAGGTTTTACCTCTCGAGGGATCTCAAGAGGCTTACAACCCCACCAGGCAGTGTACCTGACCGATGTAGTATAGGATAGTGGTAAGTACGGGGGATTGATCGTTCTCTCACAGGGAATAGTGTTCGTTAGGATAGAAAAGCTACTCTAATAGGTCTAAGGGTGGAAGGAAGATTCTTTTTGTATTTTTATATTTTTTTGAAAGCAATTAAAATCTCGGTTTTTAGAGGAAGGGCGGAATTAGTTGCTAGTCAACTAACCCAAGTTTACTACTTATGCAAATTAAAATAAAATAAATATCTAAACTATTGTGGTTGTGAAAACAATATGGAGAAAATTGTGTTTACTTAGATTTCATTACTCCCTAACTATCTTTTACCGGTTAATTGATATGTGTGTTACTTGTGTGGATGAAGGGTGTATTCCTAATAACTCATGGAGTGGCATACATATCTCTCCAATTCTATGAGCTCTTATCTCGCCCTATGCCATGCACGGCACAACCATAGGGGTTGTAAACAGTGGCTCATGCGTTAAATACTACCTTAATAGCCTAGTATGCCTTGGCTACATGTTTCCCAAGACGTTCAAGCACGTTACCATAAAGGAGGTTGGCCAGTTTTCTTGAGCCTAACATTGATGGAACAATCATCCCAACAAACAACAACACACACCAATCAACCAATAATTAATAGTTAGGTTTCATTAGATCTAAGCAAACACTAGAGAATTTAGCTACACATGTTAATTAAAAGACAAGCAAAAGAGATAATCAACCAACACATAGACATATTGATTGAATTAAAGTGAAGACTTATCTTTAATTAAGCATGAGGGTTCCAAGGGTTGGAAACCCTAAAAAGTACAGAAAATTCGTCTTTAGGGTTTGCCCTAAAAGTTCTCCACAAAGTTCCACACTAATGAATGAAAATTAGAAAACTATATATAGATTTTACACTCTGACGGCGTCAGGTTATAAGGGCTGACGCCGTCAGCTCGCCGCCATTAGGTTTCTCGGATGGCCTAGATCCACTTCTGACGCCGTCACCTTATAAAACCTTCTGGGCCGTCACTCTTTAACTTTACTCCTGACGGCCTACGTTTCCTAACACCTGACGGCGTCAAGTGTTAAATCCTCTGGCCCGTCATTTGAAAATTGATTTCCACTCTTTTGTCAAGGCTTTCTGACGGCGTCACCTTATGACTTCTGACGCCGTCAGGTTGTAAATCATCATCTTTTGAGACTTTGTCGTTTTCTTCACTTTTATGCTCCAAAAACGTCCGAATATGCATGTTTTCCAGAATTCTTCTCAAAAGTACCTAAAATGACAAAAGGAACGATTTAGGGCAATATTTGATCACATTTATACGAATTAGGGCTTAAATGACCCCCTAAAAGCGTAACACTTTTCGTCTCATCAGTGATCTTTGATAAACGACTTTTCTTTGTTCATTGTTGTTGTGGTGGATTCATCTGCCTTTCATCACATCTTTGTCTTTGGAGGTTAGAAGCCTTTCCAACATGCTCATACGTCTTTAGTCTTTAAGATACATACATTTGTTGTTCCCGTTCTTTCACTTTGATCTTTATCTCTTTACTTTGTAAATTCTTTCACATAACGTAGAATCTTTCTTTGACCTCTTCTTTGCATCGATCTTTGGTGAGAACTTTCTTTGACTTTGAGATGTATGTATGAGCATGCGGAAACTGGTGTTGTGATGATGGTTGTTCCTGCATAAAACAGTTAGCAATAAAACATCCGGAACTTACAGGTTCGGAATTAGAGATCGTTAACAGCATAGTGTGAAAACTTTCTCTAACCCTTACCAAGGCCGTTCCCAAATCGGATACCCCCGAGAGAGCTTACAAGATCTACCTAAGTAAATCAACGATTGGGTGAGTCGCTGGAGATCACCCCACGACTATAGACCGTTTGGAACCACTGCGAACACTAAGCGTAACCCACAAGAGATTATCGAAGTGACTTGCTGTCAGGGCTGTTTGATGTTGACCCTGGCAAGAGTTTCCATTCAATCACTGAGAATCACATTAGTGAATCCTCTCATATATATTCTGGCAGATTGCTAAGATCTGCGTAGGACTCTTAAGTTTACACCTGGTATCCTTAATGATGAACCACCAGTGTATAAGTATCATGTATTCCTATGAGATCTTTTGATGAATCTCGGGGCTCTAGACTCAATAAGTGCACATTTAGTCATCGGAGGCATGGAGCAGAGGGCCTCCTTTTCAATATCAACACATCTCGGAGTAAGAGGTCGATAGATTATGCAAGGTTCTCCGTGAGAATGAAACAAGTATCTTTTGAGAGATACCAGAGTGGCTAGATGGTTAAGTGCAGTGCGTCACTGGGTCCATGACGTCTTGTCTTCAATACCGGTGTCACCTTAGCAACAACCAGTAGCATATGTATTGAACCCGGTGTCTGCCCTAAGGTTGAACATATGGAGGGCTATTTCTTTTCACCCTTTTCATTACTTTTCTTTCTAATTCTTCAACCCCTTCTTTCTCCTTTCTCATTTACTCCTTTTTTCAATCATACCTAAGGACTTCTAATTCTACTCTACTGGAATTGTCCTTGGGTAGATCCCTCCGGCTCTGGCGGATCATAGGACGGTTTTTCTTAACCTTAGTCACCTTATAACTTCATGACTATCCTATTGTTGCCATTAAACCAAACATTTGAAAATCTTCTCAAAGTGTTTATGATAATGAAACATTTTTGTTAACACTTTGAGAGTTTTGATTTCATTTGAGGGACTCCCCCTTCACATGTGCTCTTGTATTATTTCAGAAATTTGCACATGCGGGAGGAGTAAGCACTTTTTGAATTGATCCAATCTTAATAGACATATACCCGAGGGACACGTTTACGTTGTTTAGTTAAAGGGATCCATTATCAGCTTTTAGGTGATAACTAGCCCTAATAACTAACTTGAAGTTGTTAACATTCCTTAGTAAGGAAGTTAGACCCGTCAAAGTATACATCTAAGAGAGTTTCTCGAAACGGTACTTTCTACTCGGATTAATCCTTTCAAATACTAACTTTTGTGTTTCGTCAATTCGAGGGTTATATCTGAGTCGAGCTCTTTCGAGATTCTGCCACAATCTTTAAACATTTTTGATCACATTATAATCACGTCTTCTCCTCCTCAAAAATAGCATATCGTGATATTTTTGATATCAACTGATTAGTAGAAAAAGCTTTTGGAGAGATAGACGGATTTGTGTTTGCATGAAATCGGAACATTTTTCTTATGATTTTTATACTCCCCCTTAAAGAAAGCATATTTTTAAACATAGAGTTTAAATCGATTTTAAGGGTTTGGAGGGAGTTATCTTTTTGAAATGCGAGTTATGTACTGGAATGTACACAAGTCTTTTTGTGAAAACGAGTTTTTGCTTGAAATCTTTTCGTTTGTTTATACTCGAACTTTTTGAAAATGATTTCGGTTTTGAATGTTCGAGTCCTGATCTAAAATAATCAGAAGTCATCTGTCACACCTCGCCAAGGCGGAAACACGAGAGTGTAACTTCATAGATATCATCACAACACATGGCGTCTAGATAGAGAAATACTACAATGCACATAAATAGAGCAAAGTACAAACACAAAGTGTTGTAACAATACTCAAAGATAAATAACCAAAACATAATCCAAAGGTATCTTCAATAGAATATGAAAGTACCAAAAGAAAACAAAATCTCATCACAAACAAATCCAAATATTGTCAAAATCAAACATAATGTAAAGTCTTCATAAATGCGACTAAGTCTCCCTAATTGCCTCCCTCAATCTTTTCCTTAGAAAGCTCACCTGAAAATGATGCTTAAAATGTCAACGTAATGTTAGTGAGTTTCATAGGTTTACGAAACACAATACACTCTCAAGGCAACCGATATACTATGATCATAAAACATAGCTGGACATACAATTACAGTTATCATATAAGCTAACAAATATTCACACAAAATAAAGGCAACCAATAGAACGGTACGTGTCCTCCGATCCAACATATATATATATCTATATACATCAATTAGGTTGCTCATGCGAGAGAAATAGGACAAAAACATCCTCCCAATTAGGTCTCTGATATGCATGCCTGATAATACTCAATAATCACTACATATAATCATCGCCTCATAATAATCATCACATCATAATAATCATCACGTATAGCATACATACGATAACATCATAAGTCCAAGCTTTTAAATACACATAATCACAGTAGCTCAAAATATTTAAGATAAGCATCATTCCCATCCCAAGTTTAAAACAAAGTTAAAATATGGGACTATGAACTCACCTTATCTCTGCAGCTTCCAACAAATCACAATCACAATCTAAACAAAACACAAATAAATACACATTACATATGGCCAAGCTAAAAGCTACAACCCATGTAATATTCATATGATGGATGTCTAAGGTTCATATGATCCACCATGGATCTCCTAGACTCCATACTAAACACTGACAACCAATAACACTCACTAAATCCCTTGCACTCATAATCTCAAAAAACGCAGAATTTTAGGGTACATTCACCCACATAAAATACTGACCATACAAGCTTAAAAACTCACACCAAAAATTCCCCATGGTCTCTCATAAGCATAAAAGCTAATCCCAGAAGCCCATGGTCTAATAACATACACATGTACCCATAAGAAAATCAAACTTGTTAACTATCCAGATTCGGATCTGAACGCACACCAAAAGTTTTTGATTTTATAAAAATACTTCCACAACTTTTTATCGCGAATCCTTTTCGTGGGAGTCTAAATAACCTAATACTTAACTTTCCCAGAAGGGCTAACCTTAATAACAAATTTTCATCCACTAAACACTATCAAACTTTTACCCAAATTCTGTCCCGGTTTAACAGCTTTGACACCTTATCTCGTAAAAATCAAAAGACTAACTTCCCGACCTCGAAATCAATCGTGGTTGGACTTTTTGAAAATCTCTTTCTTTGAAATACAATTTAGAGTTAAAATTCGTGTTCTAACTCATTACCAACTATTAAATAACTTCGTATCTTTATAGCCCTAACTTTCTGTCAAACCCTAACTCGCAAACTAACATGTTTTACGCTCTAATCGCTTCACCAAACCTCATACTATTATCAATTAATGATCCTAACATGTTTTATATCATAAAATCACAGAAACTTATAAACCCTAATTCCATCATAATTTATATTACACGAATTATATCAATAAAACATTAATTGGTTGAACACTAGTATCGAAAATATACCTTACGCTTGATTTTTGGCTTCAAGAGCAAAACCCTAATTTTTTTCTTCTTCTTCCTCTCCTTGGTCGACCGTACAATGCAAAAAGATGGGGTGGGGATGTTTTTTGATTCTTTTGTACTTTATAATTATTTTGGTTAACCCCTTTTTAACGCTTTAGAGTTTGTATTTAGTATCAAAATTTTTGTTTCCTTTTTTCTAGATCCCAATTGGCCGCCCTTAAATTATATATAATAATTCATATACTAGTAGTAGTATATAGCTATATTATATATACCTATAATAAATACTATGTATATTATATATATATATATATATGATATAGTATATTATATATATATATATCATAGTTATAGATATACTACTAATTATATAATATATGTCCATTATATATTATATATGTACTATTTTATATATATATATATCGTATGTATATATAAGATTGACTAATGTCATGTATATATTACTTATATATGTATGAATGGCATTAGTATATATAATGTATGTATGTAGTATAGTATATTGATGGTATATGGTATATATATATATATGTAGTATGTAGTAATACTATTATATATATACACTATCATATATTATATAACCTACGTATACTATGTATATTATATATACTATTATTTTTTTTTTTTTATGGTATGTATATATATTATATATGTATGCTATTATTTTAGTTATTTTTTTTTCTTATTTTATTTATGTTTGTATATTTATACATACTTATATTTTTATATCTTTGTTATATAATATATATTTTTATATCTTGTTATTATATTTATATATACCCTATATATATATATAATATATAATTATATATATATGTATGTATATAGTCTATGATAGATTATATACATAACATACTAAGTATATATATACATACTATATTACTATATCAATATATTACTATATATAATAGTTATATATATCATACATAATACATATATAATATTAAATATATTATATAATATATATCATATATATATATCATCCTAATATCTATATATACTATATCATATACTATTGCTTCTTATTTAAGTAGTAATAAAATCATAAGAATAATGTTTGCGAATTTCTTTTGAAAACATTCCACGGTCTAATTCTCTCCAAGCTTTTTTTGACTAATCAGTGATATCAATTCACGATATGCTTATTTTTGAGAGGGGAACGTGGATTTAATGTGATAATGTTAAGATTGTGGCAGTTAAATCTCGAGAGCTCGAACTCAGTTTTTATGTTATCTGGAATTGGAGAACAAAGTTAGTTATTTGAAGGTTATCGGTATTGAAAAGTACGTTTTACGAGAAACTCTCTAAGATGTAGTACTTTGCACGGGTCTAACTTCTTATTTAATGGGAAATGTTACAAACTTCCAGTTTAGTTATTAGGGCTAGTTATCACTAAAAAGTACTGGCTGAAATGGATCTTTTTAACTAATAACGGTAAACGTTTTATGGTATACAATCCTCGGGTTATATTTATGTCTATTAAGATTGGTCAATTAAAAGGCTTACTCTCCCGCATGGTGCAATTTCTGGAATATACAGAGCACATGTGAATGGGAAGTCCCTCAAATCAAAACTTAAGTGTTAAAAAATGTTTCATTATTATTAAACTTTTTGAGAAGTTTTCAAATGTTTTTTGGGTTTAATGGTCACATTAGGGGTAGTCATGAAGGTGTATAACGGTTGTACTAGGTTAAGAAACGTCTATATGAATCGCCGGCGGAGGGATTATACCCAAGGATATTCCCAGTAGAGTAGAATTAGATAAGTCTTAGGTATGATTGAAAAAAGGTTAGTAAATGAGAAAGGAGAAGAAGGGGTTTGAGAAATTAGAAAGAAATATGAAAGTACTAGTAAAAGAATAGCCCTATCATATGTTCAATATAGGGCAGACACGGGTTTTATATACTATGCTACCTGGTTGTTTGCTAAGGTTTGCACGGTATTGAGAATCCATAATGTTTACTTTAGTAATAATGGTTACTTAGTTGTAGCATCTTGCACTCTACTCAACCTATGAACCCCTCATTTACATGGTTTACTTACTAATAATGTATAACTTTGTTATGTATTTCTCCACCATGTAGCAGAACCATTGCTCTAACGTCTATTCCGTCTTACTCCGGAAATGTTTGTCTTTTGCAGTAATAGAACACTATGTTGAGTTCCTACTCGATCTGAATCTCGCGACATACGAATATAGTTTTCATAAAAATAAAGTGTTCCAATATATATGTTTGATTAGTTTGCTGATACGCTCTTCCAATAAACAGCCTCTCTCATTATAAGGGAGTGAATCTCTCTCTGTGAACTTTACTACTTCCTCTCGCGCTCCGCTTCAAATCACATTAGGATAAGGTGTTGAACAAGACTATCAATCGATGTACACAAGTAACCTGGGGCAACAGAAGACATTACCTATAACAGCAACACATACTGTGATCCAACACCACATAGATATCAAATAATGGTAGAGATTGGTATTCATAACTCTTGCTGATTCTACGATAGTACTCAAACATTTCGTCAATAACTCGTCACACTCACATATAGTCAGATGCGCCAGATTCCAATACATTTAATCAAAAGTTACACTTAGAAGTTCCACCCTACGATATCTTTGTGTGTATATTGCTTAAGTGTTCCGCCAGTGGTCAAATTCCCACATGGTATTATAGTCCGTACAGGCGTAGTGAATCTCTCCAAGAGAACAAAGGCTTAAACGTCCTCGCCAAGTGGTTCTGACTTAGTCTTACTACTTAGGTGATCTTATGTAAGATCTTTAAACAAGCGGGGTATCCAGCTCTGTGTGTCAGGGACGGCCTTGGGTAAAGGGTTAGAGAAAGTTTTCACATAATTGCTGTTAATTCGATTCTCATCATCATCTACCTAAGAACGCTCGGTCAGTTTCGGGTGAAATCTTTGAATTTAGGATTAGTTTACGAACATGCGCTTCTTAATGTAGTATGAACGAAAATTCTATGGTGAACGATCTATGTCGTTTAAAAATGACCATAAGGTGAAATCTCCCGCTCAATGGCATCTTCAAAGTTCAATGAGATACATAGTTCTGTTCCATTCTATGAGATCGATAGCAAAGATGAGAGTACATATTTACTGAGAAAGAGATGATCTCCATACTTTATGTGAGAATGAATCTGGAAATTATACGAGAGGAAGTATAGTTCGGCTTGAAGAAAGAATTATTTTGTGAGATTTTGGAAAGAGGGAAAATGTAATGTTATTCATTGTTTAGATAATTTTTCNGCGGAAGTCTTAGTTTTTGAAAAACTACATCCTGTAGATGTCCACCTATTAGGTTTCTTATCTTTTTGCTTGTTCTCAACGGGGGGTGTCTTAGTGGATTGTGTCCTGACACTTGGTTTTCCTTTCTTGAGAAATTGTGCAATACATGCATCATGATTAGTTGAAAAAACACATTTTTGACATGTAGGACAGACAAATTCAACATTCTTGTTTAACACAGCAACTTTAACTTTGTCACTACAGTCTTTTGGAAATTGTGTTTTGTTCGAGAAAGACTCAAAATTTCTAGTGTTGTTTTCTACGTGCATAGCATTTTCTTTTTCGCAACTACTCTTAGATGCAGGCCAATCCCTAGTCTTTTGTTGATTGTTCCTAGGTAATGGTTTACTACTACTAGCATCGCTTTGGAATCTTGTAGAATTTTTTTTTGGGTAAAGGGCATTCCACCCAGTAAATTAAGAATCTTGTAGAATTCATCAGACTAGGTTTTGTACATAAAATTCCGTCTTTGCAAATTTGTGCCTTTTTCTTAGCTTCTTTTAGATGGTGATTGTGGACCAAGTCATTAGAACCAACAGATTCTTTAACGGTTTTTGTGGTCACATTCGGTGTACTATTCCTAGAAGGGCTAGAAGTAAGCACATTTATGTTTCGTTCAACAACATTTGTATTTTCAACAATCTTTTCAATTTCTTTTTGCTTGGGCAAAGGTTGTGGAGTGACTGGTTTTGTCAAATCCTTTTTCTCATCGACTTTTGGAGCAAACCAGGAAATTGACATTTTTGGTTATTCAACAGTTTTTGAAGCATTTGGTTTCTCCGAAGTCGATGGTTTTGCAAACTTAGTATCCACACCCTTCCCTTTTAGACTTTCTAGCTAAGCCCTTAAAAGATCATTTTGCTCTTTCATGTTCTTGAAGGCACGCTCATACGACAATTTGTCATACTTGCATTCATCGCTTTTCCGATCAAGTTTTTTAAAATATGACACGTTTTCTTTTTCAAGTTTAATAAGAGCATTTTCATATTTTGAAACAATTGCGGAGGTCTCAGCTCGCAGTCTTTCATCGTCTTCAACAGAATATGTTTGTAAAATAATAGACATAATATCAGTAGACAGAACTGCTTCTAAGAGAGAGTCATTTAACTTTTCCAAAACATTTAGTTGCTCAAAAGATTCATTTGCCTTTTTTATCAGAGATTTGTGGTCCTTGACAAAGTCAGATGTTTCTTTCAAAAACGCTTGTTCAAAATGAATTACTCTAGCATTAATGGCGTTGATTTGTGGAGCAAAGTCATTTTCAAGAATCTTTTTAAGTTGTAAATGAACCGTGGAATTCCAATTAATCTCATTTAGTTTCGTTTTAGATTCTAAAGTCGTTTGAAGTTGCCCAATTCTGGTTTTTAGATCATCAAGATATCCTCTGGCACCACTTGTGTTAAAAGTGTTGTTTGAAGACATCTGTTCCATTTTTGAAAGAGATTTGGAAACAACTACGGGTTTAGAAACATGTTTTGAAATTCCTGGGCTTTTGGAAAGATTTTTGGAAAGCTCATATGCTTGTTTTTGTGGAACAAAAGTAATTCAAGAAAGTTTATTCAGTTTGTTGTAATCAATTGGTTTCAAATCTGGATTCTTTTGTTTCATTTTGTTTTGATTCTCTTTAGCAAGTTCTATCGTATCCACATAATCACGAACAATAGGAGGATCATGCTTAGTAAACAAAACATTTCCATTATACAAATTATTTTGTTCTTTCTGAGCTTTCTTGAGATTACAAGGAGTTTTGTATCCTAGAGCCATTTTGTTTTTTGTATGGTAAATCGGATCAGTTTGATTAGTAATCATGTGAATTGTTTGACTCGAATGACCTGTTTTAACAATAATCATTTTCAAAATAAAGTTTCCAAAAATAGATTTTTATACTCTTTATAAACACCACTCATAAAAATAATCTCCTCGTAACTTACTCACGCTCAAACACTTGAACGAAGTCTCGTTACACAAAACCGCAAAAACATCAAAACAACACAATTCATTTCCACACCACAAAGGAGTTCAAAATGAATTTATCAAACTCACACTACTCAAATCATCTCAATAACCTCACACGCAAAGGGATTTAGTGCCACATTCCTACTAATCATAACTATACCATATATATATCCCACATAATACACTTAATTCACACCAAACAAAGCTAAACGTCTAGAGACTACTAGTCAAACTAACATGTAAAAATCACGGTTGTCACATCATCATTGAAGCGCGGGTTTCGTACTGAAGTATACGAAAGCCATATTTGAAGAAAATTTGAGAAACGACATGTTTTAAAAAACATTAAGTGAACTCCCGCTCAAGCATATGTACATATCTGTGTCATTTTTGAATAACATTTCTAGAAATGTACATAATATCGATTATACGAGAGACATGTCGTGAGAAGAATATTTTTGGATTTTTGAATGTATATTGTTTTTGTATTTTTTGAAATTTTATATTTTTGTATTTTGTTTTTGTTGATTTTTCAAATTTTGTATTTTGTTCTTGTTTTATAAAAGAAATGGAAAATCAAAAATAGAAGATTGAAAGAATGAAGTTGAAAAATTTACAGACTTAGAATCCTCTGAAGAACTGGGTTCTGAGATAGTTGAAGCACCTGCAACCAAAGACGAAGATGTTTCACAAATAACAGTGTTAAAATTACATGTTTCCTCTCTTTGAGGGTAATCACTATCGACAGTTGTAGTGGTTTCTACTCCCTTATCCTGATGATTTTCACTATTATTTGTCTTGGTGCAACTATCAAAATCTTTCCTGTTGGAATCCATCTAAGACCAACTATTTTAAACACTTTTCCCGTGGGAATCCACCTAAGGTAGATCTAGACGTAGTTTTCTTATCAGATGCAGCGGAAGTCTTAGTTTTTGAAAAACTACATCCTGTAGATGTCCACCTATTAGGTTTCTTATCTTTTTTCTTGTTCTCAACGGGGGGTGTCTTAGTGGATTGTGTCCTGACATTTGGTTTTCCTTTCTTGAGAAATTGTGCAATACATGCATCATGATTAGTTGAAAAAACACATTTTT
>LBNU01003569.1:62802-75810 GCA_014162995.1 Artemisia annua | reverse complement strand
TAGGGTTATAGATGACAATTAAATAGTATTTAAATTTTAAAATGACCACCATAATAAGTTAGGGTTAAGTACGACAATTTAGTAAAGTTTAGGGTCAAAATATAAATTATAAAAATTTAAATATTAAAACGTCAAATAAAATTATTTTAAGGTTTATACTATAATTTTATATCAAAATGATAATTTTAGACCCCGTCATTCTATAAGATATATAAACGTATTCTCATCATTAATTTAAACCGCGGCGACCCAAAATGTTATTATCACGTTTAGAAACATACACGACCCATGTTAATTTATTTATGTTTTAAACCAAATCTTGGTGCTTATATTAAAGATTAGAAAAGTCACTTAAATAACCAGAGTGTGCATGACTACGAAAGAAGAACAGAACAAGAATAAATAGAAATATGTTTTATTCAGTTTTCATTATATCCTGTTATACCCTTTGTGACACCAAACCAAAACGCAACACTCTTGAACTTCTTGTACCCTTTAACGAATCAAATAAAACCCAAAAGACCAGCGTTTATACCCATCACCAAATACACCTTTTTCCCTTTTTAGTTTCAGTTTGTAAAATTGTTAAATAACCACTTGACGTTGAAAATAATGGCATCAACACATGCATGAAATCATTAAACAAAAATAAAACAACTCATACTCTAACTAGTTTGAGAGCTAGTTCTTTACGCATGCTTTCTACTCTTTTATATATATGTACCCATGCATGCAACTTAACCCACTCACTAAAATCATTATAAGATAATATGTTAATCACGTGAAATGCATGCACACCCCATAATTTCATACGTTAGTTTCTTTTCCAAATTGAAAGTTACAGCTCTAAGGTTTCGATTAAACAAAGTTACTAGTTCTGATTTATGTGAGTTGTATTCGTGCGTATACATAAGAATTAATAATGGCACCCGGTTATTTAGTAGCTTATGCGACATGTAAATGTTCGAAAAGAAAAAAAACAAAAGAACTGAATAATTGAGCAAGGTGTAGAGTCATTTACCCTCGAATCGCGACACCAGAAAATACACGAGACGAGGTCGTGTACTCGCCAACCAATAATCGAACCAGCAGAAACCAACACCCCTTCGAACATGAGTTTATTCGACCAATACGTCTCTTCGAACCAAAGTCAAACAACCCCTTTTAGATCACAATTTACCCCTCGAACGGAAAATAAACCCACGGTTACACCCTCTTGCGAATAGAATAAACCTTCGAACATGAACCATCCTTCGAATAGTGCTGAGCCACGATCACACTAAACGGACCTCCTTTTATACGCCTCGATTCGAATCGGAAAATGGAACAAGAATTAGCAGCCGTCATGTTTTATGTAGGTTATCTTTAATGTTTGTTTTGTTGGGAGCGTGTTAATGCGTGTTTAATTCACTGTGAGATAATCGGTTAAACAAATGAGGGAGTAATGTTGAGATATAGGGGTAATCTGTTGCGAGTCTTAGGGGGAAGTCAAGGATAGATTTTTCATTTCAAAAAGGGTGATGCATCTAGACGTATAGGGCATCAGATAATGTGCACCAACTTTTATTTATTTTCAGTTCCATACAATAATTTTAGACGTGTGATACGAAGTCTCATAAAACAAAATAAGAACAGCCCAAGTCTCGTACGTGTAGAGTGAAATGGAGTCCAACACAAGATATAACTGGCCCAACATGTATAACTTTGGTCATGTAAAGAAGGAGTCCAAACGAAATAAACATCGGCCAAGACATGCCCAAAACGTTTTACAAATCGCCTATTAACCTTCTGTAACATGTACCGTTGTGATGAAATATTAAGTGGCGTCGCTTTATATCTTTGTATTTTAAAGTTTTAAATTACAGCATATATTCCAACTTGGGTTATATTCATATCAAAGTTCAATTTATACCGGATTTTAGGAAACGGATTTTCGGGTTTTACACTCAAACTAGGAAGGCTAGAAGAAACTAAGGTAATAATAGGTTTGGCGGATGGAAGTGTAGCATACCCAGTTGGAGTAGTAAAGGACGTGGTAGTACACATTGGGAAATTAACAATTTTAGCCGATTTCCACGTCCTTGACATGGTTAGCGACCCTACATGCCCTTTGTTGATAGGAAGAGGATTTATAGCCACCGCAAGTGCTATGATTGATTGTAAGGGATCTAAAATAGCGGTAGGGGAAGGAGAAACTTGGTCGGTATATGATGTTAAGAAACACGCCTATGACACCTATGAGGAACCGATGCCTCATTGGGCGAATGTTAATAGGAGACCCTCTAGATACGGACCATGGGTGAATAGAGACTTCATAGGACCCCAACGCCCATTCTACCTAGAAGAAGAGTTTGTAAACCGAACACAGACAATAGAACAACTCTTGGCTAGGGACACTGAATTGGATCCATTTGAAGATCCTCTAGTTTTTAGAAAATTGATTGACTTCCTAGGAGTTTTGCCAATTAACCTAGGAATGAATAAGTGGAAAAGCGAAGGAGATGAACATAAATGGGATTGGAAAAAGCCACCTAAGGAAGGAGATGGATCATGGCACATAAAAATGACATTATATGATCCGGATGGAGAGAAATTTGAGAGGACATATCTCACCAAACGAACCAATAGGAAGCTCCAAACCAAAATCAACCCTAAGGATGTCCTCGATGCGGAACTCGCCAATGTTGGGTAGAGTGACTTTGAGTCTAGCTACAAGACTCGTTAATAAAGAAAAGCGCTTCTTGGGAGGCAACCCAAGCTTTATTTGTTTTATTTGTTTGTTTGTTTGATTTTATTTGTTTTCGTATGTATGTTTTATTTTTATTTCTAACAGTTCATGTTTCAAATTACAGTGTGAAAATGCTTTATTTTGTTTTTAACTTTGTCTTAACTACATATAAAGGTATTTTGCAAAAAGATAAGTGTAAGGGAAATCTAAATTTGTTTATAANCCGGATGGAGAGAAATTTGAGAGGACATATCTCACCAAACGAACCAATAGGAAGCTCCAAACCAAAATCAACCCTAAGGATGTCCTCGATGCGGAACTCGCCAATGTTGGGTAGAGTGACTTTGAGTCTAGCTACAAGACTCGTTAATAAAGAAAAGCGCTTCTTGGGAGGCAACCCAAGCTTTATTGGTTTTATTTGTTTGTTTGTTTGATTTTATTTGTTTTCGTATGTATGTTTTATTTTTATTTCTAACAGTTCATGTTTCAAATTACAGTGTGAAAATGCTTTATTTTGTTTTTAACTTTGTCTTAACTACATATAAAGGTATTTAGCAAAAAGATAAGTGTAAGGGAAATCTAAATTTGTTTATAAGAATGAATTGGACATGAATTGTAGTAATATAAAATGAACATACATATTAGTATTTGTTTGAGTCAAATGCTTGTATCGAGTCATAATGAAATTTTGCAGGATTCCAGGAATTAAGGTAATTGTTTTTCCAGAAATTTTCTGGAAACTAAACATAAGAATTCTGTCAGATCAATTATGACGGCGTCAGCCTTTAAAAGCTAACGGCGTCAGGTACTGATTCCAGAAAAAGTTTTTAAATTTAGTTTTTCTGCCGGATTATAAAAATTACTGCATCTTTAATTCCAGGAATCTGCAAAACTTTCATTCCACAAGCATTATATCCATATATAGATTTTGCCGCCGATTTTACGCAAGGTTTGCCTAGATTGTTTTCTCAAGTTTAACAGGTTACATTGGACAAGAAGATGAACATGGAATCAAATTCATGACATCAAGCTTTTGGCGTTGCTTTGATCTTGGAGCTTTTATATCATCTTGGAAGAAGATCTAACCATGTTACCACATGATCCACATCAAACAAATCAGGGGAGTATTTGTTTCATTCTTTGATTTTCTTTACTTTTACATCTTTTATATGAACATTGGGGACAATGTTCGGTTTAAGTGTAAGGGGGGGTAAATGAAGACACCTTAGAAAATGCTTTTACGCTTGATTTTTGTTTTGTTTAATGGTAGATGTGTAATAAAACCGAGAGAAATATTTGATAGGGCAATTTTAGAGCCAAATTTAAAATTTTTTACAACATATAGGAGTGAAACTTTATTCTTAATAAGCGTCTCATGGATAGGGAGTTGTATGACTAGCACAAAAACCGTACCACTCAAAAATTTTACCCCAAATATGTGAGGTTCACCCCTAGAATTGTTAGGAAAAGCATTCATTTTTTGTGCTTGTGTGTGTACCGGTAGTTTATAAATTCCAGAACTTGCGTTAGTGACCATCCCAAATCCACAAGTGAGACTACATTCGTGTAGTTAGATTTACTACATGATAAGAGGCATTAGGATAACCCATGTTTTACACCCGTATTATAATTACGTTGACTTCATTGGTCAAGTTATTCTCCCACACCTTAGCGTTGTACTCATTTTTAGTACACGATACCCCTAGTACACCCCTCAGAGCCTATCTTTTCGTTTCTAACTTTAAGCATTTTACTTAAAGGAAGAATTTGTTTACAATCCACCCCAAATGTACACCCAAATCGCCTTAGCCTACCTTGTATGCACTCACCTTTAGTGCATTATTGTGACAACATTTGTTTAAACCCTTAGTTAATTGTCTAATTGATTACATGGTTGCTAAGTCGAGTCATATCCTTGTACATATTGTTTTGGGACGATTGGGACTCATGGGTAAAGTACTAAGTCTTTCAATTATCTTAATTCGAGTCATTAGAATAGTTAATTGTAAAGTATGTAAAAGTTCAAGTGTAAGGGGAGAACCGAGGCCCCTATGATGTATTATTTTAGATGGTAGGGCAAGAGTGTATGAAAAAAAAATCAAAAAAAAAAAAAAAAACGAAAAAAAAATGGGAAAAGAAAATTAGAAAAAACATACGACTACCATCCCGTTTCATTTTATCTTTATTTATGTTNAAAAAAAAAACGAAAAAAAAATGGGAAAAGAAAATTAGAAAAAACATACGGACTACCATCCCGTTTCATTTTATCTTTATTTATGTTTATGTTATTTTCTTTTTAGCTTAAGTTGAGTCGAGTCTTGGCTTAGCAACGCACCTTGTGCATGTATTTGATCAAGATAATTAACTCGCCACCACTAAAAATACCCTTTGTTCCAACAAAACCGTGTTTATCATATCCCTACACCTAACATTACAACCCTTGAAAAGACCTTTTTGATAGTTTATCTTAGGTGCTTACGCCTAGTGGAGGAGGTTTTTGATCCTTTCCCAAGCCTATGGTAATCTATTTGCTATGACAGGTAGTGAGTGATATTTTTTCCATTTCTATTTAGTTATATAGGTTTATAACACCCGAGAGATGAGAGTATCCAAACACTATTTGTGAGGTGCTAGTATATGATGTCCGTGCTTGTTATGACTAGGGTGGAATGACTATTTGTTGTAATTACTTTTATATTAGTGTTAAATGACCCCTAGCTCATATTTTGATTGGAATAAAAGCGCATTTGCTTGAGGACAAGCAAATCTCAAGTGTAAGGGTATTTGATGAGGCGAAAAGTGTTACGCTTTAAGCCCTAATTCGTAATTATTTGATCAAATATTGCCTTAAATCGTTCCTTTTGTCATTTTAGGTACTTTGGAGAGGAAATCTGGAAAAGGAAGTGTTGATACAAAAGTTGGGCGTTCCTTGTTTGGGTTCCTGTTCTCGTATCAATTAGATGATAATGCTTGGGGACCTACGCACTATGAACGCAACAAACACCGTTAGGCTTATCGAGGGATTGTCTCCCACGATTATCCTCCGGCGTGAGAGTAAGTAATCGAATTTAGGGTTGTGAAGAGTTTACGGTTTGTAAATGGTACCTTAGACGAGAGCTATGATGCCCTATTTATATACACGTAACAGATAAGGTTTCGTGCTCCTCACTCTTCGGCCTATTGGCCGATATCGGATATTTGGTGTATATCTCCTTTATTTAGGAGATATCCCGTATCTAATCCATTAATAACTTTGGGCTTGGGCCTTGTGGGCCCAAACCTTCTAACTGGTAGTCCAGTTATTGTTATAGCGGCCCGCTCGTGGTGGGCTTAAGTATTAGTATTGTTTACTAATCGGGTCCGTGACCCGAGTGGAGACTATACGTCATCATGTCCCCCCAGTCTAGTGTACGCAGGGGAAGACCTGCGGATGCTAGACTTAAACCGTGTCAAAATTATTCCCAACACGTGCGCGGGAAGAATACGAAATTAAACCGCCAAGATACGCGTGTAATGCACCTAGTCCAAAAAAGTGCAATTCGAGTACCTCGGGAAGTGGAGAGGCTATCCACGTGTCCTGTACCATCACAATTCCCAGCCACACGATTCGAGTTAGTTGGATCCACGTGTCAGTTATCTGTGGTGGGTGAGAAAAGTATATAACCCCTTCTCTACTTTTACTGTGATTATCACAGTAAAAGCGTTTTTATCTCCATTTTCAAAGCTTCTAAGCCTCCTTTGCAACCCTACTTTTATACGCTAGGTAATTAGCGCGTGCGCTCTTTTTTAAACACGAACATGGTTCTTCAACTGAGTGATTGCACCTCCGACATAACCGAGGATGAACTGACGCAGTTCACCTCGGATTATTTTATTCCTTTGGATCTGCACCCAGAGGTGCCAGGTCCTAACGACACCATTGCGGACTTCCCCGAAGGGAAGGTGGGGGTATATACGCGCTTCTTCGAGTGGGCGAACCAGCGCGTACCTATAACCGTGCTCTTGAGTCAGATACTCAACTACTACGAGCTCCATATCTCCCAGTTGCACTATATAGGCGCTGGGAAGATTTCCAATTTTGAAGTGAACTGTCGCTTATTAGCGATTCCCCCCACCCTCCACTTATTTCACGCGTTCTATCACGCGTCGTGGTTAAATGGGTGGGTTACCTTCTCTAAGCGCATAGGTGAGCTGCAGTGCTATGTGAAGAAGGTAGATAAACTTAGGGACTGGAGAGAGAAATTCTTTTGGATTGACACCGCCGTCTTTCCATCTGATTTCCCGTTCCACACCCGCCTGTCGTTGCCAAAGGATGAGTGTCCCATCGACACGTGGTACGACCCGGACCATGCGGCTGTCATTAATGCTAACCGCCTCCACATCAGACCATATCCGGAAGAGTTCCTGGTGCATATGGGCATCACTCGCAACTACTTCGAGCCCGCGACGGAGGTTCCCACATTTGTGGATGTGTATGGAACGGGTGGGTGCTCATCCTTCCTTCTTTCTGTCGCTAGTAGCGTAAGCCTTCTTCATTTTTCACACTTTATGTAACATTTTTTTTTTCTATTGTTTTTGCGCAAAGATGGATCTGTTTGGCGTTGTCAATTTGGAGATGCCCAAATCAGTGACCATTGGAGTGCGTCCCCTGAGAGAGGGTGAGACGCCCATTTTGCAGGCGACGGCGGGACGCGTCGTGGACCTGATTGTTCCAGAGCCTGAGGGTTCCCCTGCCGCGGCGGTAGTCGCGCCATTACAGGAGGTGGCTCCTCCTGTGCAGCAGGAACCCGATGTTGCGCAGCCTCCTCCCAATTCTGTGAACATAGCGTACGTCGACTTGGGAGAGTCTGACGAAGAAATGGAGGAGGGTCTCCAGTTGAGGCGCAAGAGGGCGTCTAGTGGTGATGGCGAGGGGTCATCCAAGAAGCCGCGGTCTGAGGCTGAGGGGGGTCCATCTTTTGCTGAGTTGGAGATGGGGTAAGTAACTTGTTTATTTGTTATAAACTTTCGTTAAGTTATAGTTTATTCTAACTTTGTTTCTTCTTGTCCGTAGTGAGGATGCTAAGAAGTCTGGAGGGGACGCTTCCATGACTGAGATTGAGAAGGACGTGCCCTCATCGCCTCCCCACACGTAAGTACTTGTTAGCAATCACTTAGCATTTTGTGTATGTTGAATTGTCTTCATATGCTAACACTTTTTCCTGATTTTGTGTACAGTGAACAACATGTGGAGGACACTGGCGCACGAGATGGAAGTGCGTCACCCAAGGTGAGCCCTTTTCTGGATGAGGCGCACTCACCGAGGGATATTGGAGAGGAGTCAAGGTCATTTGACTCTGTGATGGAGGAGCTGGCCTCCATCACTGCGCGCCAATCCGAGTTAGTGGCGCAAGCCAGGGCGAGCTACTCTGTTGAAAGTAGCCGCTCCTCCCAGTTTGAGGAGGAGGTTACCAGCCTGAAGGCGCAGTTAGCAGCTGTGCAGGCTGAATTAGCAAGCTCTAAAGCTGAGCAGCTGAGCTCCAAGGCTAAACTGGAGCACGCAGAGGCATCTGCGCAAAGGCTGGCTGAGGGGAAGCTGGCTGTGATGGCTGAGTTGGAGCAGGAGCGTGCTGCTGCAGACCACCAGAGGGTTAACTCTTTGTGGGCGCTGAAGTACTTGCAACAGAATAGAAGCAAGCACTTTGCCAACATTAAGGAGTTCCGTAGTCGGGTGGAGCTTGCGCTGGAGATGCAAGAAGAGAAGCTTCGCAAGCTCAGCATCGAATATGATGAGGAGCTATACCCACATATGGTTCAGTCTGTGGCTGAGCGCAGGTAAATGCGTCTTTGTTTTTCTTTATAACTTGTATATATTTAGGCTTTCTTTCCTACTAACACTTGTGTTATTTTGTAGGTTGTTGATCAGCCATGGGCTGCGCCTGGCTGCCATGTGTACGCTGGAGTATCCAGAGGTCACCACGGCATTCGGGAAGGTGGTGGACTGCGCTATTGTGCACGGCAGGACCTTGGCCGCAAGCAAGCTTGTTGAGGCCAAGTTATTGACTGTGCCACTTGCCGATGTCCCAGAGTACAAGGAGGATGCCCCTGCTGAGATCTTCGCTGCTATGGAAGAGTTAAAGAAGCTTGAGCTTCCACATATTGCGCGTCTGGAGCATGATCAGGATGAGCCCATCAATGTGATTATGGCAGGGCTCACTCTTCCAAGGCATTTGCAGGATGGCGCGGATAAACAGTTGGACTTCCACTTGAAGCCTGACGTGGCGCAGTTGAAGGTACCAATTTTTGCTCAGCCTCGTGATATCTTGAATCCCTTCCGTCTTGAGAAGGAGATTTCTTTGCAAAGGTCTCTAAATGCTCATGTATCCAGGGCCGCAAGGAAAAAAGGCGTGAAAGGGAAGGCCATTCTGTGCGGCATAGGCGCTGCGCATCTGCCTAGGACCGACGGTGTATCTGTCACCGTGGCCACCGTTTCCCCTAATGATGCAGAGTTGTTGCAGCGACTCAAGGATGCAAAGGAAGCGGCTTTGAGTGGGGGCTCCAGCCAGCTGAGGCGTACATCTAGCATATAGCCATTTTGTATTTGTTTTGAACCAATTTTTGTATGAACTTGCTATTTATATATGAAATTCTTTTTGTACTTAGTTTATTTATACTTTCCAAGTACTTATGTTTTTGAACTCGTAGTTCGCGTATAACTCATGTATCCTCGCGTGAAGAGATCTTTGAGTGTCTAAGTGTATTTAAGAAAAGTCATAAATATGTATGAATTTCCTTAAGTATTGACCATAGTCGTGTATGGAATCTACTAACTTAGTTAAATGAGAAAGAAATCATAGTCATCTATGAATTTTTATAAGTCTACTTGTCGTATTTTATTTTAAAGAATCAAGAGTCTTGATTTCCCAAGTTGTTAAAAGCGCACAGTGTTCCCTGTTGTGCATCCATCGTGAGATTGCGCAAGGAACTTGCGCCAACGTCTTGAGCGCAAGGTGTTTAACAAGGATTCGTAATCCAAAGTTGATGGGTTTGCAACCCTCTTACTCAACGAGTTGTTTAGTAGGTTAACTCATCCTTTTTACCAACGTGGGTATTAATTAGTGCATGCACGCCATGTAGGCTAAAGGTAACGTGACCAACACATTGAAATATAAACAGTATTTAAATAACAATGTAAAAAAAATTTTGTCGCGGAGTTAGCTAGAAACCGCGAATGTTTTATTAATACTTGCAAGTTTGTAAAAGAAAATACTTATCTAGATAAGACTTAAAAATAAAATTACATGGATCTTTATTGGGGCACTTTCTAAAGTGCTTGAGTGTCCATGCTGGGCCGTAGCCTATTCTAAAGATAGCATCGCTTAAGGTTGCGAACGTTCCACGTTCGTTCTAGCTCGTGTCCATCTTTATCGCGTAGCTTGTACGCTCCCTTTCCAAGTGCTTCAATGACCTCGTAAGGTCCTTCCCACTTTGGTCCTAGCTTTCCAGTGTCTTCTGCGCGGCTTGAGTCGTTTTCGCGGTATACGAAGTCACCTGGTCTGAATGAAGTGCTGCGTACTTTGGCATCATAGTATCCTTTCATTCTTGACTTGGCTTTCTCTTCGCGTATTGCTGCGCGTTCCCGTCGCTCTTCCAATAGATCTAAGTCTATTCGCCGCTCATCATCATTGGTTGCAGAATTAACTTCCGCAGTGCGGATAGTTGGCATTCCAATTTCAGCTGGTATGACAGCTTCTGTTCCATAGACCAAAGAGAAGGGAGTGTCTCCGTTGCTAACCTTGATAGTAGTTCGGTGCGCCCAGAGAACATGTGATAGTTCTTCTACCCATCTTCCTTTGTGTCTGTCCAGACGCGCTTTGATTCCTTCGCCCAGGCTTCTATTCGCGCGTTCAACCAGACCATTTGTTTGTGGGTGAGTTACTGACGCGAAGTGTTGCTTGATGTTCAGCTGTTCGCACCAATCTTTGAACGGATTGTCACGGAATTGTTTTCCGTTATCTGAGATGATTTCACCAGGTAGTCCAAAGCGACATACGATGTTATCCCATACGAATCGCTTGACTTGGTTGCCCGTGATTGTAGCCACTGCTTTTGCTTCAATCCACTTGGTGAAGTAATCTATTGCCACAATGAGGAATTTCAATCCACCCGCGGCAACAGGGAATGGTCCAGCAATGTCTATTCCCCATTTTTAGAATGGCCATGGTGATGTTATCGGTGTTAATTCATGCTGTGGACGGCGCGGGATAGGTCTGTGAACTTGGCAGTCGCTGCATTTGCGTACCAAGTCTCGTGCATCTCGGTGCATAGTGGGCCAGTAGTATCCTGAACTAAGTGCTCGCGCCACAACAGACCGTGGTCCTGAGTGCATACTGCATGAACCAGCGTGGATCTCTCGGAGTACGTAATCTGCCTGAAGGGGTCCCACGCACCTAAGCCATGATTGTAATAATGAGCGCCTGTATAAGACGCCATCTCTAAGCTCGAATCGCTGCGCTGTGCGCCGTGTTCGTCGAGCTTCTTTCTGTTATTGGGGTAATATACCCTTGCTGATGAAGTCCACAATAGGGGTCATCCATGTAGGGCCTTCTTCTTCTATTACTGTGGATACTTCCATCTCGGAGATTGACTTATCTTTTAGGATTTCTACCAATACTTGTTTTGACAGATGTGCGGAACTTGTAGACGCAATTTTGCTCAATGCGTCTGCTTTCGTGTTCTCCCCTCTGGGGACTTGTGTTATTGTGAATCTGTCAAATCCTTGGATTAAGGATTTTGTTTTTTCAAGGTATTGGATCATGTTTTCCTCCTTAGCCTCGTATTCTCCGGACACTTGATTGCCACTAATCGGGAATCTACGTTTGCTTGTAGGTTGCGTACACCCATTCGTGTTGCGATTCGTAGTCCAGCGATTAGGGCTTCGTATTCTGCCTCGTTGTTCGTGGTAGTGAATTCAAAACGCAAGGCATATGTAAATTCCATTCCTTCTGGATTGGTAAGAATGAGGCCTGCGCTTGAGCCATCTACGCATGAAGATCCGTCCGTAAACAAGATCCATGGTTCTTGCAGTTCCACCTTGTGTGGTTGAGTTACATCCTCGCTTTCTGGCTTTTCGATGATAAAGTCCGCGAGTATTTGCCCTTTGACCGCGGTGCGCGGTCTGTAGGAAATGTTATGTTCTCCTAGTAGTACACTCCACTTCTGCAATAGCCCTGACGCGTCTGGTTTGGAGATAACTTGCTTTATGGGTTGGTCTGTGATCACCACTATGGAGTGTGCCTGAAAGTATCTGCGCAGCCTCTTGGCTGCGAATACCAGCACCAGTACTAACTTTTCCATTGAGCTGTAGTTAATCTCCGTTTTCTTAAGCGCCTTGCTGACAAAGTATACAGGTGTTTGTACTGAGTTCCTACCCATCAATAGTACCGCGCTTACTGCCCCATGAGTTGCGGATAAGTACATTATCAACTCCTCCCCTGGTCGGGGTGCAACTAACTTGGGAGCGCTGCTATTGTTTGTTTTAGCTGCTGAAACGCTTCCTCTGCTTCGGTAGTCCAGCGAAAGTCTCCCTTTTTTGTGCACTTCTTGAGTGTTTTAAATAGTGGTAGTGACTTGTCTGCTGACTTGGATAGGAATCTGTTTAGACCGGCCAATTTTCCATTCAAGGATTGGTCTTCCTTTAGCGTACACGGTGAAGGGAGTTGTATGACTGCTTCAGTCTTTTCAGGGCATGGCTTGATGCCATCTGGTTCTATTAAGTATCCCAGGAACATGCCTTTTGTAGCGCCAAAAGTGCACTTCTTAGGATTTGGCTTCATATTGATTTTCCGTAGTGTTTTGAATGTTTCTTCAATATCGCGCACTACTTCATCTTCAGTATGGCTTTTTATAACCAGATCATCAACGTAGACCTCCAAGTTGCGACCCACTTGCTTTTCGAATGCATTATCTACCAGGCGCTGGTAGGTAGCTCCCACATTCTTTAGCCCGAAAGGCATCTTTGTGTAACAATAGACGCCTTGGCTAGTATGGAATGCTGTTTTCTCCTCATCTTCCTTAGCCATTTGGATTTGGTGGTATCCTTTGTATGCATCCAGGAAGCATTTGAAAGGATATCCACATAAGGATTCTACTTTCTAGTCTATTTCTGGTAGTAGGTAGCAGTCCTGAGGGCATGCTTTGTTGAGGTCCGTGAAGTCCACGCACATTCGCCAACTGCCATTGCTCTTTTTTACCATGACTGGGTTAGATAACCAATCATGGTAGTAGACTTCTCGCATAAT
>LBNU01003569.1:26496-43752 GCA_014162995.1 Artemisia annua | reverse complement strand
TAGTGGCGCCTAACAAACTAGATGCACCTGACAAAAGACAAGGCAATAGTGTCTCTATGTCAAATGTCAAGAAATAGATGCACCCGTCAACAATATATATAACCGCATACTTTTTAGTGAGGAAGGTTTTCTAGCATCTAATCAAGAACTTTATTCCAGTATGCTCATCTAGTTCTGTTATGTTGTGAGCTTTGACATGTTCTAGTTATGCTCTCATCCTGATGTGGTTATTGTTGATATGCAGCAGCCTACATTTTCAAGGCTTTTATATCCAGATGATGAGATTAGATCAATGGGAGAAAAACTTGTGAGTTTAACTGCAAATTTTATTATTATGTTCATTGTCTTGGATTAAAAGTCTTCATGATGTTGTTTGAATTACTGCTGCTCATGTTTGTGTTAATATTGCTTAGATGGATTTAGTGCTGCTCATGAACTTCAAAGAAAATATGCAAATTATTTACTACTACTAGTACAACAGTTACTACTGCTAGTGAAAGTTGGTACTGCTCAGAGATTAAGACCGCTCGAAGTTGCTAGTTGCAAATGGAAAAGATTATAGATACTTAGGAAACTATTGTAAGCCGACTAGGACTCCTGGGTGTATGAAAGGGTATCCAATTTTATATTTGGTTCAGTTATATACATTCCAATTTTATTGTATTTGAATTTGTTTTGATATATATTTGAAATCTTTTGATATATATTCATTTTTTAAATGTGACTAAAAGATACATATAGTCACACTTCTTAACACTTTTGGTCACTATTTGCTTAATTCGTTGTGTGACTAAATATTACAAAAGGCCACACAAACATAAAATTCATGTGGCCATTGGATGATCAATAGTCACACAAAACACACATTTCTTCATTTTAAACAGCATATGGTCACACTTATTAACACTTTTGGCCACTTGATGCTTAATTGTATGTGACTAAATACCCAAAACAAATATTCTTTGTGTGACTAAATATTACAAAAGGCCACACAAACATAAAATTCAAGTGGCCATTGGATGAACAATAGTCACACAAATACACATTTTTCACTTTAAACAACATATGTCACCACTTATTCACACTTTTGCCACTTTTTTTAAAAATTGTATGTGACTACTCAAAAAAACAACCTTTTTGTACGTAAATCATCACAAACGCACATTTATTATATTGCATGTGGCCACAGGACGGGAAATAGTCACATCATATATACATTTACTGAATAAAACATTCACAAATGCAATATATTATATTTATGTGGCCAAAGAACGAACAATGTTTACTCTCAGAAAACCATTCGATGGACCTATAAAGGTTTACAGTCCTGATAAGACTAAACCAACCAAAACTTGTGCCTAATTTTCACACATATTCAGGGTTTTGGTCACTCTTTCGATGGAAAAGGCCACGAACTCAAAATTGACCATATGCCACCTACGGTGGCGGGGACCGTTATATGACACACAACGAAAAAAACGGTTGTGTGACATATGCATATCGTCACACATTTTTGCCGTGACCGATACAACTTTTGTACCAGTGTATGTGTTGTTGATTTATCTTATGCTTGTCTTCTTTTACATACCACCACACACAACATATATATATATATATATAACACATATATATAATTAATCACATACATATAATATGATATATATAATATTATATAGTATACATATATATATATAACTATATATATATATTACTATATAATATTACATATAATATATATATAATAGTATTACATAATACATATATTTTATTAATAATATGATATATATCATATGATATATATTATATATATAATTATATATATATATATTAAATAGTATATATATATATATATATTATAAATATATATATTATATAGGTTATATACATATATATACATATATACATACTAGACTTCTAAGCCCGCCCGATGGGCGAGCATGACTTGTAATTTTTTGTTGCTTAATATTAGATGGTAGTTAATTAATTGTAATTATTGTTTAGGTTTTATATTTTGTTTTTAAATTTTTTATATGATGTATTGTATGTGTTTTTGTTTTTGTTATATTTAATTTTGGTGTTATGTATGTATTTTGTAATTATTTGTTGTTATGACATTAAAGACAATAGAAGGAGAACTGGAAGATAGGCGTGGTCAATTGTTCTTTACAATCGAAGTAATCCAATGCACCGGGATCAGTCAGCACCACCTTCAGTGATCCAAGTGGATCATCGTAATCATCGTAACTGGCGTACACAATCATTAGGGTTTTTAGAAAAAATAGATACCTTCATATAAAGAAAGAAGATTTCTTAACACAGTTTCATTGGGGTTTTGAGAAAAAAACATGTACCTTCAAACAAAAAAGATGAACAAAGTGTGGGAACATATTAGAAGAAAGTTTACAGCATATTTTATGCAATCCCAGTGGTTTCTGCAAAAAGAAAAATAACAAAAATATATATATATATATATATATAAATAACAAAGATTCATTAGGGTTTTTAGAAAAACCCATATACCTTTAAACAAAAACAAAGAAGATGATCAAAGTTTTTTTGAATTGAGCTTCTTGTAGCTATAGTTTTTTTTAACCGACTTTAATTTTCTTTTCTTTTTTTTTTCTATAGGGTTTTGAGATTTTTTTTCATAGCACGTTTCTTGTGTTAATAGGTAAATAATGAACCATTATCAGTATATTTTCGATATATAGCTGGTATTTTTTTTAAAAAGCATAACATATTTGATTTTCATTATATATCACAATTTCTAGCTTAGTCCATCTTTAAAAGAGTTTGAGTATAATTAATATAATTCATGATAAAACAGCTTACTCTTTTTTTTTTTTTTTTAAATGAAAAAGTAAAATATATTTTTAATAAATTAAATTTTATAGGTTTATACTAAGGGTGAGCATTGGTACGGGACCTGATTGGACCGTCAAAAACAGAGATCGAATTAAGGTTAAAACCGTGACCGAGACCGAGACCGAATATGGTTGGTCTGGTCCGAAAAGGCAAGATTTTTCGTTTGGTCACCCCTAGTTTATACACTATCACCTTGAATAATCAATTGTGTTACGTTCTCGATGCATGCAAAAGATATTAAGTCGTCATTTTGATAAATCTTCTATAACTTTTTTGATACATACCTGCTCAAAATGTGCAATACTTCTCGAATAAAGTGGTTGATTCTAGAGGCTCAATAGCATCGTTATGGCTAAAAGATCCTCTTGTTTCTTTTCAGTTTCATTGTCTTAAACAATCATGATGGCTTTTCTATGAGACTAATCCAAACTTTTAGACTCTTGTTCACCTACTGGAGAAAATCTGAACTGAAGCAAAAGTTTTGCAACAAATGTATTTTCGAATTGGTTAGTTGATTGTCTAATACATATATTTTAAAATCCATAAAACATTCAATGGTAGACCGACTTGATATTCATGCTCAAAGTTATATGGGTATAAAGATATAGATGTTCTTTTACTGGCATCTGTGTTAACCTATAACAAAAAAGAGAACAATATCTAATAGTAATAAAATTAAGCCATATCTTCTGTTCCGAATACATTTCTTTTACCTTGGCCTAATAATATCAGTGATGCTCTTCCATGGTATGCAATGGGAAGCTGGAACCTGAAAAGATAGATTTCAAAAAACAAAACTACATGAGTATAAGCAAAGAAGTATGTAAACTCATTATTATTTTAGCCATTCTGATTGGACAATTAAAATTCTCTATACGTATAGGAAGTTCATAACTTCTGTTAGTGATTATAGATATCCAATTCCTATACAGTTGAAATAAAATAATATAAATTAACGTCACCCAAATTTCGATTTCACGCAAGTCATAAAGACTAAATCAACTTACCCTTTGTCTCTTCCAGATCCCAGAGCTTTACAACACCGGAGGAAGCTCCAACAGCCATTAAAACTTCAGCTGGATTAAAAGCTACAGATTCTATTGGGCCCGTATGACCACTTAGGATCTGACACAACTGGCCAGCTGCTACACCTGTATACAATATCATAAGAAGGCGTCATAAGCAATGCTATAACCGTGGCCATATGACACTTTTTTTTAAAAAAAAGGCAGACCAATTACCCTGATACCAAAGGACATCCATAGATTGCCTGTTCACCAATGTATGATCATACTCATAAGAGCAGTTCTCACTCCACTTTAGACACCAGCAACCAATGCGCCCTTTAGACAATATCTTCAGGAAATTGCTCGGACGTGAATTGATCAAAGTAATCAACCTATGTTGATCATCTATTGAATGACCTTTCAAAATTTATAGCAGTTCCCGATCGATAACCAAGTTATTTATCCTCGTATCCTGCAAATTGAACATGCTATGCGCCGATGGTATCGGGTCACCTTTTTTAAGGAATATTAAAAACATTCGAAAAAGAAAAAATAAAATCATTCTTTAAATTGAGAAGATTGAGCTGGGGTGTGCTGATATTGGGCTCAAAGGCACGTTGTTGTTCCATATCTGGAAACAGAAAACAATGTAACTATTACTCCACCATACACCTGCATATAATTACTGTCGCCTTCACGAAAACCCAAGATGACCAGTTTTGACCCAATCCCTATCCTGGAAACGGTGATTCGTACCTAAGCTTGTATTGCGCTGCATCTTTCATTCCATAAAATTAGCACAAGGGTTGTTTTTTTATTAAAAAACACATGTTACAATAGTTTCACAAAGAAGGTTAAAACTCAAACGCTAATCACATGCAGAATGTATTTACAAACATTAGCAACTGATTAGTTCGACCTCAAGTCTTACTGATGTAATAATCTGTCCAAGAATAAAAATGACAAACGGCCTGTTAACTAAAGGAGATACCATACTTGTTTTCTTAGGTGAGTCTATTTTGGTGTTTAATGGAGTCGATACTTGATCCAAAACTATAGTTGTGGTCTGAAAAGAAGATGCTTGAATAACCACTGCACCCCTCTCTCTGCAACAATCATTTCGTGACACTCCAAGATCAATCTTGAAACCATTTGAGGTCAACCTCAGAGAACTATCGCCAACTTCTTGATGAAGTGCATAATTGTTGATGTACCCGTGAGACTTGATAGTACCGATACATCCATGGATCACCAAAAATTTAGGTTCAAATGTAAAAGGAAAATTACCCTGCTATGAACCTCTGCAACATAATCACCTGCAAATCACCAAATCACCACCTGCAACATAATCATGCTTAATTTTTATATTGAAACATTTAATATCACATTCAGTATGTCCTTTCTGCCCATTACTTATGAATGGGTCGAGTTGGGCTACACAAAAAACGGCTTTTAAGAGAATGTTATAATGAGGGAGTAGAAAGTGTGAGCTTGTTTGAAGGTGACAGATATTTGAAAAGACAAATATGATACCAAAGTATAATTTATATGGAAGCTAGTAACTAACCGGCCCGATGAGTGGACGAAATCGAATCACCTGTATCCCCTTCTCCCACATCTGTAGCGTGCGTTTCTGCTAAGCAAACAACATAAGGCTTGAAAAAATTAGGTAGAAGAACTCAGGTGCCATAATTTTATTATTGAAACTAAATTGATTAAGTAAGACAATACCCGCACGTGTATCTTGTCTATGATCAGTTGGTAAAAATGATCGCCGTCTCCTGCTGCGACCTCTAGCAGATGGAGTTACAAAAAAATAAGACATATATAAGTATAATGTGCAGTTGTGTGGCTATAATAAAACTAAAAATTAGTGGTAAGCACAGGCATAAAAATAAAAGTATACTCACTGTTATGACCCGCTGCCATTTCATTTCTCGCTGGTAGTTATATTTCATCTGTCACTTTCTGCAGCGGCGCATATAAAACATTTAAACCTTTGAAAAGCATACATGCAGGTCCGGAAAGCATGATGAAACGAATGTAGAAGAAGCAGTCAATGTACCTTTTAGCAAAACACAAGCATATTCACTGTTTCTTTGTGACCCTGATATATCTGGGAGCGCCGTATTTGATGTATCTACGGTATTCAAAGCATCCAACGGTTCAGTATCAGGTCGTAACAAAGATAATATACATGTAAAAGAAATGTAAATAATAACAACTCCATAGATGTCATATGTAGGCATTCAAATGTCGTAGATGACCACTTGACTAAAAAGGTAATAGATCAATTAAAAGTTATAATAAAATTAGATAGTAAAGTGATGAGAATATGCAATCATGGTGAATATATCCAAATTTGAGAGACCTTTTACCTTCCTTTTCATAAGGCAAAATTTATAGTCCGAAACAGATGGTGGAAGAATTTGATTAATGAACACTTCCATAGTATTGATAGATATACCGTTTTAAAGAAGTAATGTTCATTTATTCACGCATTCAAATTTTCAGGACTCTTTTCACAATGACCAGACAGCTCGGTTGCAACGTTTGGCTGATGTGATCACAATGACCAGACAACTCCATAATACCTAATCAAAAACTTGCACCTGATAATTAGCTATAATATGAGTTATCAGAAGTCCAGAAACTTCAGTGGGCTCAGCAACATGAATAAGGATGGGCACGCGACGGCCTCGTCTTTCTCACCTTATATGGTGATACTTCTGCGATCACTGGTTCAACATTTCAGTAATCAACTTCTGACTTTTCCCTGCAAGCGATATTTTTTTTAGTTCAGATAATCACTCGACACATATTACATTGTAAAACACAATGAAAAGATCACATTTTAACGATCACTAAATGCCATCTTAAAAGATTGCATTCGAATTTGAAATATACCTGATGAATCTAATAATTAAAGTGAAAGCACTTAAAATAGCTAGAATTCCTAGAAGAATGTATTGCATTACGTACATATACCCAACTTTAGACTGAATAGTTAATTGCCTCCATAAAATTAAGCAACAGCTTCATATCTTAACTATTTGAAATGAATTTAAGAACATACATATCATGTACATGTTATATCAATGGACAACATTTATATGTTGTCAAACTCATATAATGGAAAACAACCTGTGTCTGGTCCTTCCTGGTTGCATTCACTGACAAAAACAAAGACCCTGACTTCCTTTTTTTGACCAACGTCTCTAAATTAAGCCCAAGACCTCCTACATGGGTGCTTAAAAGAAACACGAAGTAAGAAGAGTCGGGGGCATTAAACTGCCACCAGGTCTCTTAAGGATTTGTTTTCAACATTAAAGTGATGACATTACCCCCAAACACCCTCTAAAACGGCCCAAAACTCTTTAAAACTGCATTTTCTAAAGCAATTACCTTCCACAACTCTAGAATGTCGAGTGCAAGCTGTAATAATAATACTTTGAAAAAAAAGTTTATCCGGTACCTATATCATTGGTTTCTTGCGAATAGCCTTAGGGTTGCCGAAATTGCTCCGGGTCCTGTTTCACCTTGGGTTGTATCTTAACAAACGTGAACCTTTACTTGTTCCATATGAGTACAGTCCTAACTGATCTTGTTGTGGACATCCAGCAGGAATAAAACTACTTCTCCAAGTCTTTGTTTAAACGTCAGGGTTCTATGCCTTAAAGATTCACAATTATCTCATTAGTTAGAATAGTACATATATGACAGAAGCAAAAGTGGGAAGTACCTACCATATTCCTCTTTTAGCTTATTATTATGTTCCACTGTCAAGTAAAATGTTTGATCATGAATTGGGTGATATACCTACAAATACCACCCAATCATTAATAACGATACCATAAAAAATTAAAATCTAGCATATATTAGATTCTGACCATATGTAAATGTTAGTCTCAAAAAGTACCAGATATAAACAAATACGGCTAGAAATAGTTAAGGGAACATACCTAATCATGTTCATGAGACCTGCAACCAAACACGACATTTTCGAATTGTTGTCTAGATTAGAAGCTTGAACAGAAAACAAATCTCGAGTGTACAAATAAAGATGATCTGCAATGCGCAGAGCAGCGTACATGATAATATAATATAATTATCTTGAGACCAAATCATCATCATCATCATCATCATCATCATCATCATAAAACTATAAACCTATAATTAAAAATTAGACTAAGAATTAAGACAATACAATATCCACCCCCATCCATTTCAACAACCATTTTCCTGATTAGATTTAAAACCATATCCGGCACCAAAAAAAACATTTTTTTGACCACATTGACCCGGGTAACCCTTTACTACTGTTCAGCCCTCAGAGATATGTACACCCTACTCAAGAGAAACAGGCAATATATCAATTTGCTATAGTGATAGAAAAAAAAATTTAAGAGAAAGAGCGCTGATCAAATTTGCGAACCTCCCTAAGTAGTAACCGCTGGTCTGAACTTCAAATATTTTCAAGCAAGTGGAAAATAATAAAGGGACTGTCAGATGAATTAGTCTGATAAAACTTTATAAGAAAAAGTCTGTGCACCTAGGACCAACAGAATAAAACCTCTCAAAAACTTCTCTTGCAGCTTGTGAGTGATCAGTCTTCACGTTATATGGTACGTATATAATAAGATAGCCTTCATTTGCCAATAGCCCAAGTAGATTAATACATCTACAAAAATAAAGGTGATAAATTTTAGCATGTTCTTTTGCTCTTAAACAAAATCAATATGAAAAGTGAGATTGTAGGAAGTACAACCGACCTATACGTAACTTCAGGAACTGCTCCTATAATTGCACCACCAAGGAGTTTTATAATACCTTTCGGCTTCTTGCCATTAGGTGGAGGAATAACCAAACACGAATCAAGATCTAACATACAAAAACTTGCAAAGAACCAACGTATGCATACATAGTAACAAATCATTAGGGTTTTGAGGGAAAAGAGGGTACATTTTTTTCTGTATGTGAGCAAAAACCATAAAAGAATGCTTTCAACATATGCATACACGAAATCATCAAAACAACATAGTTTCATCAGGGTTATGAGAAATAAGACATACCTTTTTTCTTTTCAATAATATTACGGTTTTGTGAGGCTACGAAAGAGACAAATAATATTAGGGTTTTGTGAGGATACGAATGAATGAGGCTGTGAAGATACATTTACTATATAACGTATTTTAAAAAATTATAGATTTAAGTGGTATTTTTTTAATGATAATTAAAATTAAGTAGGTACTCTTTATCAATTTTGACTTGCAAACTAAATAACAAAAGTTGGTTGCTCCAATGGTTGAGATGTTAGTTTATGTTTAGAGACATCCCATGTTCGAACCTTGCTAAAACCATTTTTTAAATCCGAATTTTAATACCTTTAATCTTTGCTTTGGTGGACACGTATAATGTAGAGATTTTCGAAATTAATTATAAAAATACAAAATAATTTATAAAAATTGCTTACATGTTATAAAAATACAAAATAAATTATAAAAAAAGCTTACATGGACAAATTGTAATGACATGGAGCCTATACCAATTACATGGCAATGAGGTGGCATTATGTTGATTTATCTACGTGTAACGCCTCCTGTTATATATAATATAGAGATATATATATACATATATACATACATATATATATATATATATATATATATGTATATATATATATATGTATATATATATATATGTATATATATATATATATATATATATATATATATATATATATATATATATATATATATATATATATATATATATATATATATATATATATATATATATATATATATATATATATATATATATATATATATATATATATATATATATATATATATATATATATATATATATATATATATATATATATATATATATACATATATATATATATATATATATAATATATGTATATATACATATATATATATATATATATATACATATGTATATATATATATATATATATATATATATATATATATACATACATATATATATATATATATATATATATATATATATATATATATATATATATATATATATATATATATATATATATATATATATATATATATATCTATATATATATATATCTATATATATGTATACATATTTTTTTTCTCCAGAATCAAAGCCACCAAAAATCAAAATTTAATGGGCGGCCCCCTTAATGAAAATATACTTTTCGAAGCGTTAAAAATAATTTTGTATACGATAAGAGGGTGTTTGGATTATGTCCAAAAGTTGTCAAAATTAAGTCGATATAATTTTTATAAAAAAATGACAAGTTTACAAACATAAAACTAGCAATTTAGAGTCGTCAAGATATATAATTCATTTATATATTGACATTTTAGTCACAAATTTTCTGGAAAAGGAAGCGTTTGGTTTAACTTAGAAAAACAATATTTTTGAGTCAAAAATCCACACTATCCTTTTCAAAAAGAAACTCGTAAGAAATAGCAAGTTATACAATCTAATGTATATCTAGAAAGGTTTCAAGATATATTAAGATGTTTAAAGGGGCGTTTGGATTATCCCATAACTACTCGCTAAACATCGTAAAATATATCTAGAACGAGTTAAAAATAAAAGTAAGGAACATAGTAAACTACTTCTTAGGTTTAAGGTCTTAGAGTCGAAGTATGTTTACGTTCCACATATGTCATTATAACATATGCATTATATTTTAACGTTGATTTTATTTTATTGTTATCGTGTTTAGGTAAAAATGCCTAAAGCTATCACCGAAGACATTTCCGAAACCAAAAACTACATTCCAAAAGTCTCTCAACTTCCCACTACTTCTCCTTCTATTGCACGTATTTATCGACAAATCGAGGATAGAAATATCCACGAAGGTCATGTGGTAGATCAAGCTTCTTATCAATCCGATTTCATTGACCATTTATTCACAAATGTCCGCTTCGAATGTCTTTTCCAAATCGATGAACCCATCATTCCCCGTTTCATTCTAGACTTCTATAGCCAAGTCATGGTTCAAACCGATGAATTTGGTTCCATTCTCATCTCCTTCATGATTCGACATGAATTTATTACTCTTACTCTTGCACAATTTGGCCAAATCCTCCAAATTCCTTTTACCGGTCAATCCGTATTCACCAACGAATGGTATCTTGGTGCTCTTCAACGTTGTCGACCAACTTTTGGTCCTTATTTCTCCGAAATCCTCCTTCTCCCGGAGAGATTCGTCAAATGCTCGGTTTGGCACGTGAAACTACCACCCGTAAAATCAAGTCCAAAAATATCTCTATTTTTGAAAATCAAATTCTCCTCAAGGAATTAAGTCCCGACATGAAGCGTTGGGAAGAACTCATTCGAGAGAATGCGTTCGGTACCGGAGGCCACCGTGACCATCTCCCGGCTAGCCTCACTCACATGATATATTGTATTGTTGCCGAACAACACTACAATTTGGCTTATTTCTTTATCAAGCGTATCGAATGTGCAATATCCACTCCTAAAGCTAATCTTCCGTACGTTATGTTCCTCAGACGTCTTTACCGTCATGTCATCGAAAACTATCCCGATCTTGATGATAGTATCTATCAATCCATCTATCCGACCTAGCGTCCTCTCGTTCTTAAACAAGCCCGCAAACCTCATAGTGATAAGGGTAATTCTCGTCGTTATAGCTTCCATGGTTCATCATCTCATCCAGAGGATGACGACGAGGAGGAAAACACTCAACGTGCTTGTACCCCGTCTCCCACTACGTTTGTCGATGATTTAGAGGACTTAGACTACTTCGTTCACAAAACACCATCTCCTTCCTCACGAAATGATGAGGTACTCTACGCCGACAAACCCAATTGCTCAACCAAACACAAAGGATGCATCAGGAGATGCGAGGAGGCTTCAAGTCTTTTGCCAAGGCGCTTGGAAAGGTGTTCGGGAAGAAAAAGTAGTGATGACGATTGAGGGATTAGCTTGATTATGCTTGTTTGAACAATTAGTATTATGTTTTATTTGGTTATGAATATTTGTTGCTTATGTGCTATATTTCCGATTTGTACTCGGAAATGTTTATGACTTGCTATGGATTATGGTATTTAGGATGATAACTTTGTTAGCTTAATATTAATACATGCTACTACATGCATGAATTTTTCTTTGGACCAAATATATGATTGCATGCTTCATATATGTTTATAAATACGTTTTATTTGCTTTTTTAATAGACCAAAACCAATATGAAATGTTCAAATAGAGCTTGATGCAAAAACAAAACAGAAATAAACCTTTTCCAGAAATTTTTTGAATTTGGTCCTCTGGCACATCACTAGATGGGCGGCCCATTAAATTTAAAGGGGCCAGCCACATTTAAGGGGACCGGCCACCTGAACAGTTTTTGCACTGTTTTCTTTTGCATCTTGTGACTTCCTTTTGCTAGTCCCAGCTACCATTTCCCTTAAAAACCAAACTGAACTAGGAATCTAACCATGTATTTTCAAATTAATTCCATATCTAAACATGTTTTCATCCTATAAAACCCCCATACNAATTTGGTCCTCTGGCACATCACTAGATGGGCGGCCCATTAAATTTAAAGGGGCCAGCCACATTTAAGGGGACCGGCCACCTGAACAGTTTTTGCACTGTTTTCTTTTGCATCTTGTGACTTCCTTTTGCTAGTCCCAGCTACCATTTCCCTTAAAAACCAAACTGAACTAGGAATCTAACCATGTATTTTCAAATTAATTCCATATCTAAACATGTTTTCATCCTATAAAACCCCCATACATGTTTAATTCACATTTCATCACCCTTCACCCTCATTAAACTCAACCATTTGACCATGTCATCACCAAGAACCACCATCTCCAACAGAGCCAAGAAACAAAAACTTGTCATTATACCACCAAAACAACTCTTCATTGACCTTACTAATGAAGATAACACCACTCCATCACCACCACCTCAATGCTCATCTCCTAGTGCTCCTAATGCACCTTCCAAAACACCATCAACTCATGGAACCTATACCTCCTCCACATCATCATCTTCATTAATCAATGACTATATTAACACCCACTTGTCACCTCCACCAAGAGTGTCACCACCACCACCCACCATTGAAAATACATCCCTAGACATCACCCTTTCATTGTCACCTATAACACCTCTTGATGCACACTTCTCCTCATCACCAATCAATCCACCAAACTTCAATCCCATCCCATGGAGCTTACTTGATGCCCATGGTGATACTTGTCTTTGTTTCATCTATAACCGAACCATCATCTTTGGCCTAAGAGATGAGCTACAATATATGTTTTCATATATTGAAAATTTGTTTCATCAACCACCACCAACATCAACAACACCTCCACCACAACCAACATCAAACACACCTCCTCCACCACCATTATCTCCACCTTCACCAATACTTCCTTCAAAATAAACATGTTTCATGTTTAGAAAATAAAATTATTTCAACCATTTTGATGGCAAGCTCTAGGAAGACATTAATATTGGAGCTTTGGTTGCTTGTGTGTTTATTTAATTATGTATGTTTGTAAGCCCTTGAGGCATTAGTTTATTGGTTGCTTAATTTTCTTCTATGTGCATCTTGGATGCATTTTGATTGTAACCATATTAACATTTAGTATAAATGGTTATTTCATGTTCTAGTTGTTTATATATATTGCTTGTGCTCTAAATATTTTTGAAAGCATTCCATCTCTCGATTTCTCTTATGACGTTAAAACGAGGGGGAGTATAAGTCAAGGGGGAGTTCTACATTCGTCAGGATAAACTTTTTGATGCTAACAAAAAGGGGGAGAAATGATATTAACTCACTAAATACTTGTATATATCTTAATTTTTGATTTAATGAGTTTAAATTTTGTAATCATCAAAAAGGGGGAGATTGTTGATATAAATAATGCCTAAAAACGTTATTAATATTTTTCGATATCCCTACATTTTGATAATCACAAAATGTAAAAACATTAAACGTAAAATTAATACGTAAACAAGTATTTAGTTACAAATATCATTCTATCCAACAATATCACTTAAAGTATGAATAAACAAATGTCTAATGCATTTTATGATCAAAGGAATTTTATTTAAACACTACAAAGTTTATAAAATGTTATAAACATCTTATATATTTTTTGAAAAAAAAAATTGGTAATTAAAGGAAAATGTTTAATTCATAACAAATATATAAATTCAAATTTTTAACCAAAATCAGTTAGTTTTTCACCAAATAAATTTTCACTAGAAAAGGACAAAGAATCTGGCCGTTACGGGAGGGCGGCCCCCTTAATTTTAAGGGGGCCGGCCACCATTTAAGGGGGTCGGCATGCTCTGTTGTCAGATTCTTTTGCCTATAAATACTGGCTCATTTCTGCTATTTTTCCTCACCTTTTGCACGAAAATTTTCAGTCCCAATCCTTTCTTTTTTTTTTGGGTAAAAGGGTTAATTCACCCTGGCAAAATACATTATCCAAAAAACGTTGAAGTACAAAGGACGAGGGTGACTCCCTCGACTCAGTCCCTTAGGACACTTACAGACACAAATATAAGAATGATAAAACATTCCTATAACTTACCACTAACCACTATATAAGAGTAACAGACCACACTTATAACAAATAATAAAACATAAAACTACAACGCCTAATAAAATAGCAAATTAACCGCTTCAAGTAGATACACTTGATTCTTCAAAAGACGTCATAGAGCTCTAACTTCCAATTAACCAACCCTCAAGGGCCTCTAGATCAGAATAATGTCCCAAGAAAGTTGATCACTAGCAAATAGGGTAAGCCCCTAACTTCCCAACATCTTGATCTTGTAAACTTCCTCATACATAGCTCTTCAAAGTACCACCAAAGAATAGGAAGAACATGAACACAGATGTTACTCAAACCATACCCAAACATAGGGATTACATCCCTAACTTCCAATGAAACTCTTGGATCAACATACTTGAGCTTCAGTTCACAAATTACACACAAAGGTTGGTGAGGGACTCTAAAACCACGGATAGAGCAGCAAGCACTAACTTGCTCCAACAGTGTATGTTTAGGTGCAAAACTGAACACAAATCATAGAGAGCATAATAATGAACACCAAGCATGATGACAAGAAACGGATAAACAATCACGCGACCCCAAGAAGAATGAGAGTGCAACTGATCCGTGATTGTGTGAGTGGGGTTTTGAACAAGAGCCCCCAACAAACTTAACTTCCATATGTAGCAAAGATCCATAACAAACCCTTGTCCCACACGAATATGAGACATATACAAACACTATGACAAGTATTGTAAACCATAAGCAGCAACAACATGCAAATAGGATATGAATGCAAACCATTGTAACCACACCTGCCATAGACTAACCACAAGCCCCATACAACAAGTCTGAATACACTCATAAGCAATTAAGAACCAAACTTGTGTACATAATGGGCTTATACATACCATAGGGTTAACCCCTAACTTCCAAAGGTGATCGTAGGAGCTCAAAGACAACCATAATAAAAAACGACCCAAACGATCAGCAGCACCCAAGATGATTTTTGAACAAGAATCATATAACTTGACTTACACAAGATAACTTGACATTCACTCTCCCAACCCACGTAACAAGGATGAACCACAATCAAAGTTGACTTACAGGTAACATAAATCCAGATAAGAACATTCCGTATACTCCATCCTATGGAACTTGCAAACATCCTTTGTTTCAAGTGATTCAATCCCTCACCATTCAAAGTGCAAGAGAAGAATACTCCTTCAATATCAAATCAAGAAGTATTGTAGATTAGTTTTGTAGATTGTGTAAATCATTTGTAAAGTTGTGTTGTGCTTGTGATAAGTAGATTTGGGTAGGTAGAAGTAGTGTTGTGAAAAGATAGTAGTGAAGTAGTAGTGGTGTGCACAAGTTGTGTAGAAGTAGAGACAAGTTGTGAGATTGGTTCTAGCTACTATTAGAACTCGGCATTTTGCTTGGTGTCGTTAAACGGTGTAAGCAAAGGTGTGTAAGGCTTCTCCGCCACAAGGGAGTTTGTTGACATAGTGAAGAAAACTCTTGAGTAAGAGACTCGGGGAGTGAAGTAGGGCGAAGAGGAGCTTCGTAGCCGAACCACTATAAATCCTTGTGTTGTGGTTTGATCTTTCTAACTCTATCTCGTTATTATTTTTATACTTACATTATATTTGATTAGTTAGTTAGTTAGAATTATTTATATAGTACAAGTGTTGAATTCACATAAACTAGAATCGAAGTGTTTTTGAAAACAAAGTTTTTATAAAATTAAAAAGGACGTAAAACTATTCAACCCTCCCTTCTAGTTTTCCACAGTTAGGATTGTTGCTATCATCCCGTTGTCTCAGCATGCCTTGAGTCCTCAATTTCCGTTCAATAACCATCCGTAGATTGAAAGAATGGCGGGGAATATACCATGAGAACTACACCACATCATACCAATCAACCACGAAACCTCCAGGCCGTATAGAATCCCAAACCGAGGCCACAGAAAAGTCGATATTTACATCATTGTGAGACTTCCAAACCAATCTATCCCTAGAATCAGGATACGAGTAGGGATAGTAGCAAGTATAGGATATTTCACATGCCAATCAGGCGGCCACATCCAATTCCCATTAACTAAAACATCCTTAATCGTAGATGAACAATTGAAACCAGCTCTATGGATGTCACAAATCGAAATTAAGTCCGAAAGAGGACTCGGAAGGCACCAATGATAATACCACACAAAGGCCGTATCACCAGCCCCAAGACGATACCAAATAAACTATCTAATAATCGAGCCGACCTGGAGGATTTTCCTCCATCCCCAAGACTTATTACCACGAAAAGGATAGTACAGAAATTACGCCCTCTCAACTTATAAGAATGGATCCATTTGACCCATAACGATTCCTTAAGGGTAAGAATACTCCAAACATGACTCGAAATACGGGCCTGATTAAAAGCATCAAACCTTTTAAGTTTGAATGTATACCGGCACTAGACTAAGTTTAGTCTACGTCAAATAAGCACTCTATGAATTTTATAAACATGTTTTATAAGTCTATACATTTGGTTTACAAGTTTTACTTAAAACGTCTATGTCTTGCATTTAAGTCTCATGCATCCATGCAATACTTAACCAACTCAACACTTTTACATTATACTCATACACTCATTTATACACTTCAAAAATAAAAAATCTCCCCCCCCCCCTTATACACACCAAAACCGGCCAACTTAATGGTAAGTCAAAACATGATTTTAAGTACACCAAATTAAGCAAGTCATGCTAACACCAAAAGGCTAGCAAACCTTGAAGACCCAATTCAACCTTGGTCCCCTCAATC
>LBNU01003568.1:0-30315 GCA_014162995.1 Artemisia annua | reverse complement strand
ATGTTTAAATCAAACGCCTGTTTTAAAATGACTCACTTAGAGGTCATTCTTTATTTCCTTGTACTTTGTATTCCATGAACGTCACTCCCTCGGAATTCCATTCCGCTGCGACCCGATTTTGGGGGTGTGACAACTAAACATCGATTCATTAATTCAGACAGTTACTGGTTATTGATAATACTATTCTAACCACATTTTAAATAGGTTTCTTTAGTTTAATCTTTGTATTTTTATGCAAATTTCGGTCTTTTATATACTTAATAAATTGAGCTTAAATTTTTACAAATTGTATGCTTAAAAAGTAAAAACAAAAGAGGCTCAAAATTTGCTCATTTAATGTTTATCGGAGAATTGAATTGGGCTTTATATAATCGAATCTCTAACAGCCAACATAACATGAGACTGACTTCGCCTGTGTTTGGCAAAAGTAGCTGTGAGCAGTAGCAGTGAGCAGTAGCAGTGAGTTGTGAGATGTAGCTGTGAGCAGTAGCCAAAAAAGCTCACAGCTTCATAAAGAAGCATTGGAAAAATGAGATTTCTTAAAAAATAGCAAAGCCCACAGCTCTCATGCCAAACAAACATTAAAAATCAAAAAGCTCATTGTTCACCGCTCATTGCCCAAAAAAGCTCCAAAAAGCTTTGTGCCAAATATAGCCTTCATATACGTACAAGGTTCTAAGAAATCAGTGGCCTTAGAAAATTCGAGGCCTAAAGCCTTAGTTTTACTTGCTTTCCCTTGATGCAATCAATACATAAAAACGATATGTGTATTTAGAGTTGACCTATTACTTGCTTCTTTTAACACTCAATTTTTATATATTTAAGTTATCAAAACCTTCAAGATTATTAGAGGGTAAAGACATGTGATCTCTAGCTTAAGATTATTAGAGGGTACGTAAAGATATCCACTCAGGTGATTTCTGGGTTTTCTAACATGAAAGAGCTAAATCGCGTTATATGCATACAAGAAAATGAGTCTGTATTTAGCTTTGGGCTTCCCATGTCCCGGACCTCTAAGCCGGGGGACAATCAAAATTTAACATGGTTACCTCTTATAACAAATCAACTGTTAATTAATATACCATGACATTCATATAATTAAATAAATCAAGTAGTCACATTATGCGGAAGCGTAGGAACATCTATAACATATAAAAGATTAACATAAACATAAACAGGAACGTACCTTTTGATTCTAGCTAAACAAGAATCAAACTTTAATAATCTTGAACAAGTGATGAATCCTAATTAGGGTTTATATGGATCAATGATTAACCCCTTACCGTTTTGTTAATCGATCCCTTGATAATTACTATAGTGAGTAATTACCTCGTTCTTGTACACATGAATTAAACCATATCAAGTTTATGCTAGTAAAAACAAAATTATGATTTTATGACAAGCAATAAATCGATCCAAGAACCCTAAGGTTTTTTGGTCGATTGGTTTAAGACAAAGAAAAGAGAAGAAAAACACTTAGGGTTTATGTGTGTGCAAGAGCTAGCTAAAACAATGAACCCTTGATGTGTTTATATAGGTTTTGTAATCTTAGAGGACAAGTTAGGGCAAGAGATGCCCTTGGGTTAGGTTTGGCCGGCCATACACCTCCAAGAGGGTATTCCAGAACCTTCTTGTCATCTAATTTACAATCTAGTCCTTTTCTTTGCCTGTTAGTCAATTCCTTTAAGTACTAACGACCGTTAGTCATTTCTCGCGTTTAAATAATAAATATATATACATAACATTTAATATATATTAATTATTTATTTCTTGATACTCATTCGTAACGTGTGCAATCTCGAGATCTCGAGTTCGATTCTAGTCATATACTTATTAATATTTATCCACAAACTCTAACAGCTCCCACTTGGATATCTATTAATAGTATAATGACATTGGGTAGCGTCTAGCAACACGCCAATGCCCCTAGACCAACTCGAGGTAGGTTTCCTGGAAAACCTTTAATGATTCATCATCATTATTATCCTTTGTTTCTAATACCACGTTAATAAAGACATGGATCTTAGTCATTCTTTAATTAACAATTCTGTTTCTCGTTGTTTATGATTGAACAAGATTACCAAAACATCTGAACGTATTCCAGATAAACTTTGGGCGTGCGCACGCAAACATCTTGTCAACCCTACGAGGGGCCCAACAGTATTAAACTTCAAAACAAATTTGAAGGAACAAATTCTCTCTTGACTACAAGAATAACCCATGAACTTTGCAATACTTCTGAAAACAATCCTTATGACTACCAGTTACGGATAGCGGTAAATTGCTTTACAGAAATGCACTACATTCATGACACTTATCTGGTATCTCAAGTTCGAGGATAACTAAATTCATGATTTACTTACTGACAAGATCCATAAAGTAAAATCATGTAGTTGGGATAAGTCCTATATTCAATTCATTGAATATCATGTGAAATTGGTATGACAACACATCAATATACTTTCAAGTATATTCTAACCAATACTCATATTTGCCTTAGTTTAATGATATTCCCATATCATTAATTGACAACGGACAATTTAGAATAACATAAGTTATTCATGGATTTAAACATGCAAATATAGGATACAATCTATTATTAATGAAAACAAATGTACAAAGTACTTTAATTCATTATAAATAATAATTGCTTAATATCCCTTATCCAAATACTAAATAGATCAATGCATGAAAATTCTAGTTAATGAATTTTGTCTCAAGTAATGACTTGTTGACAATTATGCCTCAAGTAATGACAATCATACTTGTTGACAAGACATTTATTTCAACTAACTTTGATCTATCATAATTTTGAGAATACTTATTTCAAGAATTTAATTAGCAAAATTCTTGTATGTGTACATCCAACTATCTTGATATAGTCACATAATATTTCATAAATGGTATGACATCCTCAATCACCAACTTATGACAATCAAACTTTCAAACATTTTAAAGTTTAAAGTATTTTAATTCTTTAATGTATAATGCAACTATGCTCTTAGTTGAGCACAACTAGTTCTCATGGCTATTAACAAGGATGAAATCCTTCCATGACTAGTATTGAGTGTCATCTCAATTAAACCAGCATCATTGTATACAAACCACAATATGCTCTTTAAAATTCCGTAAACTTAATATCCATTGCGTAATGTTTGATGCCTTCTAATCTTTCAAGATTTACTGTCGGCTATAACAATTACGCAACAATTTGCCATATTGTTTATACTTAGAATTTAGGAACAATCCCAGGCTGAGGATCATTTATTCTAAGTTCAAACATATTCCATTACAATATTCATTACACAAGTTATATAATAACTTTTAATTGGATATCAAATATTGTCAAATCATTTAGCATTTAAGCATGATATAACAATAATATGATGCACGTGAAAATCCTTCAGTCAGACTTAGATTTTGTTCATGTTCTATCTTTACAAATATATATATTCATTTAGTCTTTCAAAATGATATATTATATTCTATTAGATTTAATTACCTCGTTTTTGTTCCAAGGTTGTATGTTTTATTTTCTAAATCTTCTAAGTAAAGTTTCATTCCAAACTAAGACTTAACATTTTACTTTTATGGAATGTTACTTCTTATATGTTATACAACATATATGATTTAGTAAATCAAACATAATACTCCCACTATCTTTCAGGAATACTTAGAAATTATCTTATTTCAATTATAAATCAAAACACAGATTTAATAATTAAACATAAGAGTAATCTCCTAGATGCATGCATTTATCCATTCATGGATTATTTCACTTTGTACACTTCCAAAGATTTATTTGAATTTATAAACTTCTTTTGATTACTTATCGTCCTCGCTCAAGTAATCATTCATGAAAGAGTTTTAATATTCCATTGTCAATTTCATAATAATGAAAATAAATTTGATAATCATAATCTTTATATCTTTAATGTGCTCAGGAAAGAGTATTCAATCATAGTTAATTGCTTAAATATGATTAATAATTTTGTCATAAGATATGCATTAAGATATGTGTACAATTTTGTCCATATGATTTCTACACAAAGATTTAAACCACTATGGTTACATTATCTTTGAATAAACTCATCATCATTCTCTAACTATTAAGAATTAAGATAAACCAAATTTCTAAAATTTGAATATCTTTATGAACAGCATCTATAACATTAATAGTATTAGTAATTTACCCAATTCAATATTTGGTAATACTTTATCATATAATCCTCAGCATATGAACCAAATATCTGAGATATCCAAGTGGATCTATGAATGATAATTCCATCATCTTGAGGTTTATCATTTACATGTTGAGCCTCATCATGATTTTCACTAGTGCGTTTTTAGAAGATTATGTATCTTGTAATTTTATCTTTTCAAGATAAAAAACTCTCACTTGCCTTTAGTAATATATAGACTATCTATAAATACTTAGCAATTAAAGCAACAATACAATATTCTCTTTTTGGGATATTACAAATACATATTGACAGTTCCTGACATTCTTTTGTTAATAACCTACACATAAGTAGCTTAACAAATTCAGAACTTCAATTTAAGACTTAATGTGATTCATCACATTTCGTAATTCAATAACGTCTTATTAATCTTGTAGGAGTCTAATTGAATATATTAAATCCATACTCAATTTTCTAACCTTGATAACTTTTGGAAGAAAAGAAGTCATGGTTATCTTTAATCAAACAATATAATAAGAGTTTGATTTCCCTAACTGAACATACCATAAATATGTGGTATTTCATTAGAATTAATATTGTAAGACAATCTAACAATATATAAGATAACCATATTTCTTTTGGTATACCTATTTACCAACTAAGTCAACTTAATGGTATAATAGTATTTCCAAACCAATTGCATGCTTTATAACACAAGTACTTTTCATGTCTCATTAAAACATAAACATGTTATAATCCCACTATACGTTATTAATCATTGATCAACTTAATGACTTCTTGTATATGTCTTAATTATAAAAACATAACAGGTTAACGTCTTACTTTATTATAAGTCTTGTACTACTTAAAAGACTTCATGTTTATAAGAATATAAACATGTATAACTAAAGTATTCTTGAACACCATCATTTAGTTTCAATAGTAATTTCAAGTTAATTTCTTTACTTCATGTATTTATGTCATTCTAATAATATATAAATATTATAGTTGAAGTTGTCTAGTTATCATTTTGACACATGTTCTAATAGCTATCTAATTTTAGAAATAGTAAATTATCCATGTACTGTCTCACGTAATCATGGAAATTCACCTTGTTGTTATAATCTAGTCAAGGTCTCCCTTAAGCTAAATTGCAACACCAAGTGTTTCTTGGATTAGATGTGTATTAGAATGTGAGTCTCTTACTTTGCAGTTAAGAGAATCCTTTAAATCACATTCTTATGTATTGTACCTTGCACACAATAAAGATTTCTCCCAATTGTGCATGGAACAACACCATATACCATATAAACAACACGCATGCGTTTATTAATATGAACAATATGATTGTGTCAGCATAACTAGTAGATATAGAGCTACTTAATTAACTAGGAAACGCACATGACTATCCTTGAAAATTTAGTGTATATATGTGGAAAGTATTTATCTTGAGACATTCAAAGATAAAGTAGATTACTACCAAGATAACAATCCTTGTAGCTCCTACTGAATTAGAGATTATTACTATAATTCCTTATTCAGTAACAAGAACACAATGCTCCCACTGGATTTGAAAACATTGTAAGTGTTTCATTAACCAGTGAAAGAAAATAGTGTACTATTCACTTTCCTACATCTTTGAGAAAACCCATTCGTAACAATTACTCAGGTACTAAAAGAATGTATTCTACTACGTAAATGTGATTCATCACATCCCAAACTATTAACTTGAAAAAACTGGGCATGCAATTTCTTCCTGAATAGATCTACCATTCAACCAATTGTATGTAGTATCTTTAAATGGTCAAAGCAAAACAACTAGATAAAATATGCTAGTTTGTCTTTTACCATTTTGCGGTAATTAGTCTAGTTTCTATTTTAATAACTCATTAAGTGCAAATAATCTTACTATTAAAGTTTGCTGTGAGTTATGTATTTAGAACATAGACAATTCTAATTTTCCTATTATATCTTTCTCATTCATGAAAAGGAATATGATTAAGTCTCACACTTCTCTTTATGGAAAGAAGACTATGTTTATTCTTTTCGTAAAGTTGACTCTAACCCAAAACCCATATGGGTGTAGATCAATTTTCTTGTGAAACGAATAACTTATGTTTACGGTTCAATGTTGCATTAATACATTTAAAAGAATTTACAAAATTTAATTTTAGTATTTTCGATAATACATATTTTCAAGAAAATATAATACCCATAGAAATATTCATATAACCAAATAATTTTCTTGAAAACCTAGGATCCAACTTTTCATAAATTTCACTACATCAGTTGATCTGCTAGTAATGAAAGTATAAAAGATGGTAATCTGTCGAACAATAATTGGCAAACAATTTTCCAATTCCTAGATCATTATGGGAATTACATCAAATTGATTCATCAATTTGCTATGTAAGCATGTTTCATCCCATCTCATGCCTTAAGTTCTAGGTCTCATGCACAACTTAATTAAGTCGTCTAACTTAGAAAAAGTAAAATCTCCATATATGGTCTCACGCATTAACAGAATTTTACATTGTCATTAAAATTTAGCCTGCGTCTCACGTTTACCAAATAATAACTTCAAGTGTTTCTTATAGTTAGATGGCATGTAACTTAAATTTTATAGGGTATTTATTTTGATGTGACAATCAAAACATGTACGAAGATGCATGCACTCATCTTCATAACATTAGTTTTTCAAAACCTTTTTAATTACCAATTTTTAAGCTAAGATAAAATCAAAAACTTTTTACTTGAGGTATTGGGTTCACCAATTAAACAAGAACCTCCAATTATCACCCAGTATATCTTACTCTTACAAGAGTCATAAAGACCCAAGTTACTTCAGATAATTACTACACAAGTGGTACGTGGAATTGAGGTAAATCACCCTTAAGATGATATTGTACGTAAAATAGTGATATAGGTAAGTCTAGTTGACGCACAAAGTTTGTCAATTTTGGTCCGCCTTTCACACACTATTGTACAAAAACATCAATCAAGCAAAAGTTTGTGACTTTAGTCTTAAAAACATGCAATAAATTATAAAACTTGCTAGTCTCGCCTGGGAGCGAATTACCGTGCGAAGCGAACCACTATCGGCACATAAGACTTTGCAAGACTCATAACTTATCACTAAAAGTTTCACCATTATTAGTCCAATTAATTTTCTTTTGTAAAATTACCCTTTTATTGCTTACAACTTGTCCAACAAAAATAATAAATCAAGTAATTAAGACAAATTAAACAACTAATAAACATAACCTTTATAAAGTGAAACAATTAGCCACATGCAAATCTTAATTAGATTAACCCTAATAAAATCAATTCTAGGTATTCATATGCATGTAATTAATTATGGCCCTCTCTTCTATGGAAGTAGACGTACATACATTGACGAATCAATTGTAAAGACCATAATTAATTACACACCACATAGCACATAAATTGATTTTAATTAATTGAGGTCTTCCCCAATTTTAGATCTATCTAATAATTACATGTGATAAAAAAATACTAACAATTAATCAATCAATTAATCAATCCATGACTAACATGCATGTTTCGTCATGGATTCATACATAACAATTACCAATTAGGTCACATAGGATACGTTCAATTAACACATAAACATGTAGCCATCCTAGGGTTTCTAATCCAATTAATATAAATCTACAAACCCTAATTTGGATAAAGGAGTAATCGGACCCCCCCCCCCCCCCCCNCCAAAAAAAAAAAAAAACTTAGGGTTTCAAAAATTTTAAACCCTAGATCTAAAAAATTCGACTAACATGTATCTAAAACAATCAAAATTCATTTTTTATGTGTTTTATGTAATCAATTACATGTTATAGTAGGCTCGTGATACCACTGTTAATTAATATTCCATGACATTCATATAATTAAATAAACCAAGTAGTCACATTATGCGGAAGTGTAGGAACATCTATAACATATAAAAGATTAACATAAACATAAATAGGAACGTACCTTTTGATTCTAGCTAAACAAGAATCAAACTTTAATAATCTTGAACAAGTGATGAACCCTAATTAGGGTTTATATGGATCAATAATTAACCCCTTACCGTTTTGTTAATCGATCCCTTGATAATTACTATAGTGAGTAATTACCTCGTTCTTGTACACACGAATTAAACCATATCAAGTTTATGCTAGTAAAAACACAATTATGATTTTATGACAAGCAATAAATCGATCCAAGAACCCTAAGGTTTTTTGGTCGATTGGCTTAAGACAAAGAAAAGAGAAGAAAAACACTTAGGGTTTATGTGTGTGCAAGAGCTAGCTAAAACAATGAAACCTTGATGTATTTATATAGGTTTTGTAATCTTAGAGGACAAGTTAGGGCAAGGGATGCCCTTGGGTTGGGTTTGGCCGGCCATACACCTCCAAGAGGGTATTCCGGAACCTTCTTGTCATCTAATTTACAATCTAGTCCTTTTCTTTGCCCGTTAATCAATTCCGTTAAGTACTAACGACCGTTAGTCATTTCTTGCGTTTAAATAATAAATATATATACATAACATTTAATATATATTAATTATTTATTTCTTGATACTCATTCGTAAGTCGTAACGTGTGCAATCCCGAGGTCTCGAGTTCGATTCTAATCATATACTTATTAATATTTATCCACAAACTCTAACATCAACAAACTCAAAAAATGATATATATACCGAAGTTAGTTTGCTACTTTAAATAGTCATCCATGCATATGTATGGATCTTTAAAGACCAAAGCTTTTCTTTCATGTGCTTTGTAGTGGTTCTGTTCTAGTGTTCTTTATGGCCTTATGGGGAATTTGAGATTGCGTTTTGATACAAAGTAAAACACATAAACTTTCTCAGTGTATAGAAAGTAATTACGCATACATATGGCATTTCAAACGTTCAAAAACTTTTTAAGAAGCAAACAGATATATGCTTATTCAATTTGCTAGATCCTGTTCATTTTACTTCGCTTAGGTTGTTGTTCAATCTAGCAAGAATGCACATCTATTCAGAAATGAAGGGCATAAAAAGTAATAGGTATGATCATTCTAAGCATACATGAAGGTAGTTACATTAAGAGAATATAATATATTGACTAATATGAGTTCTTATTCATCATCAGTTTTTGCTATAACTTACACTAAAAAAAGGAACAAAAGAAACATTAAGAAATTTTTATAAAACGAACTTTTTTCTACAGATGAAGGGAAGTATCGACATCAGGTTTGTCATGAGATCGCGTTGCACCAACTGTTACTGAATCCATGGACCAAAAATCTCTATAAGGTGGAGTCTTTAATGGTTCATGCTCAGTTTTCTTCCCATACAAATCAAGCCCAAGAGATAAACAATCTTGAAAAGATGATCTTGTTCTCGTAGTAGTTGTAGTTGCATTTGTAGTAGTAGCTGTAGTTGCTTGGTGGTAGACCATTTCAGGATGCACCAACACATTTCCCGATCGCTTATAGTCTTTTTGAGTCATTGTTTCCGGCTCATTAAACAGCTTTAGCAACTCCATTTCTTCACGTCTTTCCCTCATTTTTTGCAACTGTCTGAATCTTTCTTGCAAGAGAGCGATAGAAGAAGAGGACGCCTTACCACCACCTAACGCCATTGAATCACCACTTTCACGCCCCATAGCATGAAGTGCCATCGTTAATCTTCAAAAGGATATGACCAAGTTTTTTTTCCAAGTCTTGAGAATGATACATTGATCATATGTTATGTGAGTTTTTATATTTAGCATGGCTTTGTTTGGTTCTGACATTTTGGCCCCTCTCAGCCACCCTTTGTTGATTCGGGGTGGTCATACATCGGCAACAGTAGCACATGATCCAAGGAGAAAGAGTCAAGAAGATAATGTACCTTAGAATGAGTTGTTTTATATGAAGGCAAAAGTACTTTTGATGTGCTAAAGTTAAGAGAATTAGTCCAAATGAATAAGTGCTTAGCATTTGGAAGGATGTTTATGAAAGAATATAAGGTTAGGTTTGATATTGTGGCAAGCTTTTGACATTTTGGAGTACTTTAAGCTATGTAGAAGATGGTAATATGTCACTATCTTCATGAAAACATGCATTGTTCACACGGCGTTTGACCATACCAGATAATCTAAAGAACGTCTTAAGTACAAGTTTAATTACCAAAACTACGTCAGTATTAGAAAAACGAGACAATTTGAGAATTTTTATTTTGGGCAAGAAAAGTCATATTCTTCGTATGGTTGAAGTAAGACAATTGTAAGGGACAAAAGTAGTTAGGTGAGTTTCTATGCCGAAAGATGAACCAGGAATGGAATCATGCCCGAATCCCAAAAAAGAAGGGCAAAAAACCTTTAATGGTGTCCCGTCGGTTCGATAGTGTTCTCCAAAGTTTGTTTGTCCGGTTTGCACTTTCATTACTATAGATGCAGATCCTCAGTTGTAGTAGTCGAAATGTTCTATTAGCAAAATTAGCAAAGTCGTGTCATGAGATTATGCTTGTTCTTTCTATATTGCTTACGCGTGTATGGTAAATGATGGTATATTCATTCCACTAATAGAAAGTCAACATTTCCAAGCATCAATCCTTTATTCCCAGGCTGGTGAGTGGGATTTGCAAGTTTCACTGGTGCAAGTTACTAGATGCAGGTGAGATCCTCATCAATAGATTTGTATTTATACTTCACAAATTTAACCATAATTTTAGTAAATAGTTTAATTAGCTTGAGAAGCTGGAGTACACTTTGGTGAGTTTAAACCTTTTCATTTGGCTCAGTTTGTAACTTAAACCATTCAGTGTGTGTATCTTAGAAATGAAATTAAAAATCAAAATCCAACATACTTTTGTAATGCCAAAAAAAGGCCCCCTCTAACATTATGATTTAATCATAAAAATGGTATAGCGAAAGAAAGGTGTGTTTGACATATAGAGATTTTATTTGCACACCATAATTTTAGTAAATAGTTTAATTAGCTGAAGAGCGTGAGGTACACTTTTGGGTGGAGTTTAAAGCCTTTTCATGGTTGCCTCATTTGTAACTAAACCATTCGTGTTATATCTTAGAAATGAAAGGGTTAAAATCAAAATCCAACATACTTCTTGTATATGGGCCCAAAGAGAAAGCCCCCTCGGTAACATGTTATATTAATCATAAAACACTGTATTAGCGACAAAGAAAGCGTGATTTGGCACATATAGTTTTATTTTGCACACATATTTTGTAAATAGTTGGTTAATTAGCCTGAGAGCTGGAGTGAAGCGCTGGGATAATTGCTCATCCTATTCCATCTGAGTGTAATCCTTAGAAATGAAAATTTAAAATATACTTATTTTTTCTTTTGTATATTGCCAAAAAAGCCCCCTCTTTTTTTATTTATATCAAAAGAAACAATTATGTGTTAGTTAGCTGAGCTGATTGTACACTTATGGGCTGTGTTAATAGGCCTTCATTACTTGCTGACTTCATTTTGCATAAACGTATAGACTCATTTCATTGTGTTGTTAGTCTATTGCTGTAGAAAATTTGGAAAATTGATATTGAATACATAAATTACATCATATCTTGTTTGTGATAGCCCTAGAAAATATCCCCTCTACATATATTTAATTAATCATATGTATGGAAACATTGTAGGTTATATTGTTTGTATGGCGCGATATATGAGAAATGGTGATCTGTGCATGTGTTCATAAGGTGAGAGTTTCTGTGTTGCACACAATAGTTAGATATCAAGCATTTGATTATATGTGTGGCATTTGAACTTGATCTTGTCGATATTCGATTATCTCTTTTTGGGAATTATATAGATTCTAAGGTCTGAGAGAATCATTAACGTCAATGTATTGTAATTTGACGTTTTTCCTCTGCCCCTCCGGTCTGTCACACCTTTTTGATTTTGTCTTTTTTTTTTTATTTTTTTTGGTGGTAGTTAATGTTATGTAGTTAATTATTGAATTCGGATGATTTTTAGAACAAATGTTATGAAGAGGAAATTTGAGGTTAAGAAGATAAAGGTATGTTAAATGAGTTTCGGGGGGGTGAGGGAAAGGATTTTATTAGATTACTAAAATATTTCCAAACATAACAGTGGAGTATATATTTCGGTTATTTTCATCTGGTGGGATAAGAAATATTAATATGTTTGGATTTAAACAAAAAACAATAATTAATAATTGTAGGAATTTATATAAACATGTGGGATGTGTAATTTACAATTCTTTTTCTTATCTACAATTATCAATAAAAATTAATATATTTCAAAATTAGGATAATTTTTTTTTTTTTTTTTAAAACAGATTTGAGGGTTTCGAGAGAATTTAATGTTGGTGTGGTAAGTGGTTATGAAACATATAGAAAAAATAAAGAAATAAAAAAAAAGCTATAAAATTAAGATAAGTATAATAATGATTAAAGTAGTAATTTACTTAGTTTAAGTTGTTTAGGGTTGATGTTACGGATTATTATAGTCTTCTCCGGTTATTTTGGATGTTTTTTTTGATGTGATATAAATGGTGAATTGAACGAATTATTGTGGGAGTATGAGGTGTTGTTGTATTTTGAATGAATAGATATTTTAAGGTATTGTTGATTGTAATGATTTGAAGGTAACCTGATTTTGGGAGTAGTGAGAATGAATTGTTAAATGTGTGGTTTTAAATGAAGGAGCATTATGTCATGAAGGATAGAATATTGAACAGTGTTCTTTAGCTCTAAACCAAGCAGATATTTGGAAAGTGAAGGAGTGTATATTGTGTGAATGACGAAGTTTTTGATTAATTATTGCGTTATTTTTCATCTTTGTATTATGCCTTGTTTGTATTTTTATATCGTGACAGGTAGTCGTAAACATATGATGGGTCATTTGAGCGACCCGTCTATTATGTTGCAAATCACTCTCGGGGGGGGGGGTATACCACGTGTAGTGATTTCCTACGAAATTCGATGGGCTAAGAACTGAGGAGGGTCTAATAATCTATTAGACATAAATACAGTTTATTGACGATTGTATGCGACCATTCTTCGGCAGTTTTAATCGGACTGAGCTGACGTGTGCCGTGTATCGTATCACTTTGTGTGAGCAACTTTGTGTGGTGGAGTGGTACATATAGTCGTCTTAGACCCAAACTCGATAAGACATACTTCAGAGGCATTCCTCAGATATAAAACTATGTATACTAAAATAATTGAAATAATATATAAATAGTAAATTGAAAGTTAAATAAAAATAAATAAAGGTTAAGCATTAGCAATAATAATAAACAATAAAGATATTGAAGAATAATAATAATAATAATAAATTAATAATAATAATAATAATAATAATAATAATAATAATATTTAATAATAATAATAAATTGTTAGGTGCCGTTTGGTTGTAGAAAATTTTTCATGTTTTTCGTTTCCAAATTCTTTGAGACGGGAGTTGTTTTTCTTCTCTAGAGAAGAGTTAAGAATTTTAAAAACCCGTTTAGTTGGAGTTATATTTTTCTTTTCTTTTTTAAAATGATAAAATTATTACCTCTGATTGCGACGGTGGCGTCGACGACGGGCCGTAGAGAATGGCATGAGAGATTAGAGTTAGAATGGTGTATGTGTTTTTTCTAGATCCCGCTCTTTTTATTGAGAAAAAAAAGGAGAAAGAATAAAGTGAGAATGGTAAGATGAGCTTTTCAATTTCTTAGTTAAAATTTAGAAAATAAAGAATTTTAATTTTTTTTTTTTTGAAAATTGTTGAAAAAAAGTTGTGACTAAACGGATATTCAATTTTTTTAGTTTCAAATAAAAAATTTCTTAAAAAGGGTGAAATATTTTTTACCAACTAAACACGGTGAGTTACCGTCCTTGACTTGGCTTGTTTGGTAAACATGTTTACAATATCTCTTATATAATAGGGGAAAAGAAAAAATTGAAAATGAGTGTTCTATTTTAAAATCGAATCATCCTATTGGCCAATTAAATAGTTAAAATCGAGTTTTTCTTGTCAAAATTGCTTAACTTTTTGTCCAGTTAAAAAAATGCATAAATTAGATGTGTCAAAATTATAAAAGAAAAAAAGTAAAAAGATGAGGTTATTTTTGAAATTTTAGTGGTTAATTAATAAATTCGATTATGTAATTTGATGTAAATAAAAAAAAAAAAAAAAGAAAAAAAAAATCTAAAAAGAATTGGCATAAATTGACGATAAAGAAACTTTAAAAAATGAGTACTTAATTAAACTTAAATGGTTAAATTAAAATAACGCTATTTTCTGATTGCTTAATAAAATTTGTATTTAATCCTGGAGCTTTATAAAAACGAGGCATTCTAACCCGTGCGATGCACAGATTTTGTTTTGCGATAAACTATTGAACTTTTGTTTACATCTAAAACTCAACTTTTTATTTGTTATTATAATTTACGATTGACTTCGAGAAAAAAGTTATGTATTTTTTCTTTTTTGTTCATTATTCAGGTTGATATTTTTAATATGTCGTATTTTGTTATTTTAGCAAACTCTTTTAATTTATGTGTTCAAATCGGATGTACTAGCACTCACTGCTACCAAAGAACATTATTTTACCTTTATCAATGACATTGTTCCTACATTACGTGTATCGTATCAACGCATCTATTTGACCATAAAAAAAATACATTCTTCATGTCAGTGATGCAATCATAATCTTACATAGTTTACTACTAACCTTTGTCCTTTTTCTCATCATAGTTATGCATTACCAAATGTAATCTTTTAGTAGCTTACCAATGAAGCAACACTACATTACCCATTAATGCTTAAATGAAGCCAAAAAGGTTTGTAACGATTTTTGTAACTCAATTTAGTTAATCTTATCTAGTATAGAAATTTAACTCAATTTAGATAAGCCAAAAAGATTTGTAACAAGCTCACCATGGGACTCGAACCCGGGTCTTTTGACTCACAAAAATGTTTCAACCATTAGAGCACTTGTGATTTGTTGTTATGTAATGGTTTCAAATACATTTAAATCTTCATTGTGTTGGGCCGCATTAATACTTAACATTAAATACATGGGACTCTGTAACACCCCCAAAAATTGTCAATAACAGAGGAAGACTTAATAATGACAGCGGAAGACTTGCGGGGTATTACTTCAAGGATCTTTGTCACAATCATAGAAAACGACACAAAGTGACGTTTTAAAGTTTAGATTTATTCAAAATACCAAATATTCAAGACACCAAGATGTTTCATAATTTAAACAACAAGTTTATTTGAAATGTATCAAAACATTTATTTAAGCCCGTTCCGGGTTACATGGCCACTCCGTGCCTTCAAGATCCTTCTTGTTTAACTCCTGAGATAAACATGCTAAAAGTCAACAAAAGTTGAGTGATATTCATAGGTTTAAATTTAACAGTTGAACACAAGATAAAGTCATTAATTGCAAATCACATGCAATCAAACAAGTTGAAAATCATCATATTTCCATTTCCATCATTGCCTTAAGCTCATGACACACAATGATTAACAGCCAATCATATAAAATAATATGACGCAAAATAATAGGCCCCCAAGATAGGTATTTGCCAATAACCTATGACATCAAATAAAGTGCGTTTGGTGGTTTTCTCCAACAACCAAACGGGGATTGTCAGTCCCTAATAAATCTATCCACAGTTATTTACGTTTACCCTACAAGTGATTAAGGTTCATGATCGAGGGACTTTTGGCAATAGCAACTTAAGCAATAATAACAGCCAGCCGGTATAACAATACCAATAAAAAGACTTGTGTTCAGGTTTTAAGCATGTATCTCCCCAAAAAATAGTTTAAAAGTGGGCTATGAACTCACCTCAGTAGTATAGTAGTAGTGGTAGTATCGAAATCTCAACGATGCAAGGCAACGGCTTCACACACAACGTAAAAGATATGGCAAGTTTTAGTTGATAGTCTAAGTCCAGTTTTTATCGCGAATATTAGTCATTTAGTTGTGAACAAAACTCGTGTTTGTTTAAATGCCTTAAGTTCAAAAACAAAGTTATATATACATATAACTTGTGAGTACAATGATCGATGATCGATGGAAAGTCATCATAAATAAGTCATAACGTGTAGATGGTAAATTACGATTGTAAGTTTAAAAGAAAATAAATAACGTATTGTCATATTACGAATTAATTATAGTTACGCGAATTATATAACGTATAGATATATAAGTTAAATTTATAAAAGTTTTATATTANGGCTATGAACTCACCTCAGTAGTACAGTAGTAGTGGTAGTATCGTAATCTCAACGATGCAAGGCAACGGCTTCACACACAACCTAAAAGATATGGCAAGTTTTAGTTGATAGTCTAAGTCCAGTTTTTATCGCGAATATTAGTCATTTAGTTGTGAACAAAACTCGTGTTTGTTTAAATGCCTTAAGTTCAAAAACAAAGTTATATATACATATAACTTGTGAGTACAATGATCGATGATCGATGGAAAGTCATCATAAATAAGTCATAACGTGTAGATGGTAAATTACGATTGTAAGTTTAAAAGAAAATAAATAACGTATTGTCATATTACGAATTAATTATAGTTACGCGAATTATATAACGTATAGATATATAAGTTAAATTTATAAAAGTTTTATATTAAATATGTATGTTTATTTATAAAACATTATTGTAATTTTTATAAAATAATATTACAGAAAAATCCTTCAAGTTTTACAAAAGTTACAATTTTAACCCTAACGGTATAAACTTTACATATTTAGTTCAAAGTTAATTATTATTACATTTTTAGTCCAAAAGTATCAACATTTACATTTATTACCTCCAAGTTTTAATATTTACTGTTTATGACCCAGAAAAACAGCTTTGACAGTGTTGATACTAAGTTTGCAGTTTTGACAGTTTTAGTCCCTCGTTAGCTAAATTTTGCAAAGTTAATCCAAAATGTACCAAATTCAAAGTTTAATATTTTTATTTTCTAAATAAGTTCAAAACAGCTTATTTAACTTATTTGCACTGCTTATTTTCTTAAAATGTTTATTTTTCAATCATTGGGCCTTAACGAGCCAAAATAGTGGCCCATTAACACTATTCGATCTAGTGGGCTTAGGGGTCAAGTGGGCCTGGTCTTGTGCTTATTTTAGGGTCCTAAAAACATTTCAAAAGAGCTTGTTAGACCAGCTTATCACATAAGCTTAAAATGAGCTTAATGGGCTTTAAGCCTTTCTCGTTAATTTATAAAGGTTTTTCAAAACAACTTTTGTACATTTGGTTTAGCCTTAGAAAATAGCTTAAACAAGCTTATTAGGTCACGTAAATTATATTTACAGATTGCTTGTAACATGGTTAATGAGGTCGAGCCTTAAAATGATAGTGGTATGTGTCTAGATTTGAAAATACACGACCAAAGTAAACACCCAAAAGTCATTTCTGAAAACATATTAAGTTTCTTAAAAATATTCCAAGTGTTTAGAATTAATTCGAATGGTTCATGTGACTTCTAAATGTGGTCAAATCTTGGTTTAAACTTTGATATTATGGTCGAATCTTTGTTGTAACTAATTGTGGGTATAGTATACATATTATACGAGCAAAAATAATTATACGTTATTAATCTCGTTTACTAAATAATTAGCCAAAGTAAACGTTATTTATTTAGTTTGCACTTTTCCAAAAATGTTCAAAATAAAACTAAGTGTTGAATTAAATATCAAAGGGTCCAAGACCACTTCTAAACGTGTCAAATTTATTAGTTAAACGTTATAACTAGTTTCAAAACTTTACAACTCTCAATTGTTAGTATATTAAACATCTTGAATATCGAATAAAATATAGATGTCACGTTTGTATATTATTAGATAACGAGCCAAAGTGAACCTGCAAAACTGAAATAACGAAATGAATAAAACAAAGAAAGGACTCCAAGAGCCTTACCTCACCTCTAGGGGTGGGGAAAAATACGAATGGGGACTGAGCTAGAACAAAGGACCAACGTGGTTCGTTTCTCTACACACCAAAGATTCAGGAACGAGCAATACTTGGCTTGGAACTTGATTCTAACCAATCGAATGCACGTGACCTCCCCTTATACCCAATCGAGACAATACAAAGCGAATGTGGACAAGGAGTGTGTAAGACTTATATCTGAACATTCCTGACATTACTAAACGTTTATAGATGGGTTTTCAGGGATTGGGGAGCAAGGGTGGTTGTTTTGGAGGCTTATGATAAGTTTTTCACATTTTACCCGAAGTGTGTTGGGGGTTTACTTGGGTCAGATTTGGGGCAGTAAACGTGCAAGGAATGTAACGAAATTTGGCATTCTTAATTCTCTGTAGCAAGGTGAAACGAGGTGTGTAAATATATATATATATATATATATATATATATGTTGTTTGTCGAATTTGCGAGATAACGAGGTGTTTTGTGGCTTGGTCGCGCCTGTTACAAAGAAAGAAAAGAGAAAATAACTAAGGGTGGGTTTCACGCTGGGCTTGTTTGATGGGCTCGTGGTTGGCAGGCCCAAAAGAAAAGAAAAAAATAAAAATGAATCCGTTTGATTTGCTGTTTGGGTTATACGTGGCCCATTGGGTCCTGTGGGCCCACGTTGCCAAGTTTGTGAGTTGGGCCGAGGTCCAATAATATTAGTGAGTAATCTCGGGAATTTTCATAGGCTCGGGAATCATATAAATAGTGTACGGTAATTAAGCGAAACGTATATTTATAAATATAAACGTTTAAAAATATATTCACGATATTAGACTATCAAGATTCGTGTGTAAGCATCGTTCCTAGGTAAATGGTCAATCACAAGTATCGTAGTGATTTACATAACACGTCATACATAACCAAATTTTTTTTTGTTACCCGTAAAAATGGTATTTAAATAACGTAATACTCATTATTCATTATATTTATTTACTAATCGTACAGCAAAATTACGAGATGCTACAGACTCAATCTTTTAATATATAGAAATATGTAATCTTAAATTTTATATAACAAATACCCCATAACTTTATACTCCACATTTATTTTAAAAAAAACAACATTTATTGTTATTGTTGTAGTTTATAATGTTTTTATTTAAAGGACAATCAAACAAGTAAATCGAACTCTGGCAACCCCAGTTAATACGTATGCTAAAACTCTTAATGTGACTTATGTCAATGCCTTCCGTGTGCGGACGGACCTCAAAACTGAGTGGTTAAAAATGGCATTTTAGAATATGATCAACATGGCTAGAAACATGATCTTAATTGTATTGTTTTGGTCATGGATTTAGCACATTATTGAGCCAATTCACCTTAGCTATTTTGAGCAATCACGAAAAAAAACTTAATTAACTCTACTCTTACTTAAGTTGAAGATGAGGAGCTACAAATAAACAAACTATAGAGCACGATGAACACCTTGTGCAAGTGAGGCAGCTGCATAGGACCACCAAATATATGGAGGCCCCCTTTTAGATAATGTTTACTTGTAATCTTTGTATACTCATTCACAATTTAATAATTGTTGGTCCAATGGAGGCCCATGTAGTAAAATTAAAGGAAACGTAAACTTTAGTCTATTAGATAAAAACAAAGAGGATGTCCAAACTCACGAAAATAAGTACTAAATAAATCGTTGAGGGATTTTAAACACAGTAGGGTCGTGGACGAGGCCTCCTTTATTGCTATCGTACTGGGCTACCGACATCCATTTGACGGCCTTGCTATAGAGTAAAATAAACTTGAAATGCCACGTACGATAAAATATCATTAGTCATTACGTGTTCGTCCCTCCAAGTGGTCTCTCCAAGTTGTTATATAATGAAAATCATACGAAAATATATATAGGATTACAACTGTGACGGTATCACTTTACAAGTGTGACGTCGTTAGCTCGCCGTCATTAGGGTTTCATTTATTGCACCGACATCGTTGTGACGACATCATCTTCTAGGTTGTGACGCCGTCGCTCTTCACTTTTCTGGTCTTGACGCCGTCAGCTCTAGACCGTCACCATCCTCTGAGGCGCCACTTGTAAAATTTATAACTGAGTTGTAATCGTGATTCTTCAAGTGACGGCATCACTTAGAGTTTGTGACGCCGTCCCACCTCCTTTCATGGGATGTTTTCTTGACTTGTTCGTTTTCTTCAATTTCTTGTCCAATTGAGCCAAAAACACGTCGATTTTCATCATTTGCTTCCCAAGTATCTAAAATTCAAATAGAAGCGATTTAGGGCAATAAATGATCAAATATGTACGAGTTTAGAGCCTAAATGACCCCTTAAAAACGCATGTTTTTACACCTCATCATGGCTCTTATGGCAAAACATATTTATAGTATTTTGACACATAAAGAATCTTTGTGGGTTAAGTGGATTCACTCTTATAAGCTTGTTGGTAGAAGTCTTTGGGATGTGCCATCTACAGGGGACTTGAGTTGGGGTTGGAGGAAGTTACTTCAAATTCGACCTACTATCCGACCATGTGACAACCCGCATATTTTCAGGTTAATGTTTACCTTATAACTCGAATTTATTCATTTTGAAAGCTTACATATACGTTTAACTCGCAACCGGGAAGTTATCCCGCATACAATGTAAAATGTCATTGAACGCATACCGTCACTAGACTAAGTGTAGTCTACTCACAATATGTATATTACGAGCATTTCATGAGTCATGTGCACTTACATTCTTATTTTTACGTAAACTCTCTACATAAAACGTTTTACATTTCATGCATGCATGAAATGATCACACCACCTTTGCATACCTATAATACACTTGTACATGCACATGTTTATCAAATTTTGAAGAAAAAATCTCTCCCTCCCACACATCTATGGCTGGACACACACACACTCAACAATATATATCAACACACACTTGCAATTTAAAAATAAAATCAAACACAAAACCCTATATACTCCTACATTTCCCTTTTTATCTCTACACAACCTTGTGATCACGGCTTGACCAATTTAACATGCTATGAATGTGCATACCTAAGCTTAACACATGTGATTACTCACCCACACCTCACAATACAATCAAACTTCACAAATTCACCCTCACATCTTTCTTTTTGATCGGTTGAACACAAGGGCAAGGGAACACAAAGATTTTGGTTTTATTTTGGGTTAGAGTTGGAGTTTTGGAGCTTTTGGGTTGAGGGTTTAATTAGTGCTTGGTTCATAGACTTTGGGTTCTTACGTTTCTTTGGTATTCATCACTCATCATCATCATTTTAAGCATCCTTAGAAGCTCTTTTCCACACTTATCTCATATATATAAGCCATGCTTAGCGTATGTTAAACGCTTGTATGTAATTGTAGTGATGAAAGAATATATTACAAGACCTAGTTCAAACCACTAAAAGGTATTTTGAGCCTCTCCAAAGTTTGTTTTGAAACTAAAAATATATGGTACGGAGTATAGCAAGTGATGAAACACAAAAGTCGACCAAACGTAAAGACAAGATCATCTAACCGATCGGCTGGAGACCCCAACTGATTGGCTGGATCGTAATGTCTCGACCCAAACCCATCCAACCGATCGACTGGAGACCCCAACCGATCAGTTGGATCCTTTTGTCTCGACCCAGATCTCACCAACTGATCGGTTGGGGAGTCCAACTGATCGGCTATGTCGTTTTTCCTGACCAAGATCCTCCAAACGATCGGCTGGAGCTTTCTGACCCAAAACTTTTTCGACTTAAATACTCTTTCTAAACTTCCAACTTACAAAAATAAAAAATAAAAAAAATAAACAAAAAATTAAACCTCGCCACTAGCATACAAGAGTGATTACACTTGAGGTTGCTTTAGGAGTCCCGGTTGATCATATCACTTTATACTTGTCCGCGTTCATTCGCTACTCGAGGTGAGTTTCATAGCCCCACATTTTTACTTGATTTCACTTGTTTTGGAGTGAGAATGGATGCTTATTTTTACTTTTGAACACAAGTACATATACCCGTTACGTACTGGCCTAAGTCCCAATAACCCATATTACGTTATTGCCCGTTTTATCATGAACCTTACATTGGTAAGCAGTAAGCACGAATGTTGTGAATAGTACGATTGGGATTGACACTCCTAGTCCAGGTTGACTCAGTTACACGTCACACAGACGCAACACCATTTGGGTAGCAAAGTGTGCGGGTTAGACACTTGCATTGGGCACTCATATATATATATATATATATTGTTGTTACCGCTTCGGTGTCATGAGCTGAGGCAGTAGTAAACACATTATGGTGTCATTGTATGTGTTACAATGGTCACGCACGTTATGAAAATCTTGTGGTTCAATATTACATTTACTTAAAACCTATGAACTCACCAACATATTTGTTGACCGTTTTAGCATGTATTTCTCAGGTAACTAGCATGGATTTCATCATGGTGACATTCACATAGACTTTCTGCACTGCATCTCATTTTGAAGTCTTTGTCATTTTATCGTACATCCAGTGAAACTATTTTGTTATTTTCATGTGTGATATGTAACTCTAAACATTGTTGTTGAACTTATGATTTCTTAAACCTGAATGTACCTTTTCAAAATATCTCATATAGAGGGCGTTCTTTATTATCTTGTGCTTTGTGCTATGACCGTCATGCCCCCGGTTGTAACACTCCCAAAATTTGGTACAGCGGAAGACTTATCAAAGTTTCGGGGTGCTACTTGGATTGGCACACAACACAATTATATAGAACGGAATAATTATAAATAGTTTCGATAGATGGTTATAGTAAGAATTTAAGGTTTACAAACCCAAATGTAGCAAGCCCAAAATAAATAAAGATAGGTCCCAAATTTATTATTATCAGAGTTTTAACCGATGACTGATCCTTGTACCCGCAACGCTTGCCAAGCCTTCAGTCCGCAAATAGCACATCACAAACTACACAGTACCTGAGAATACATGCTAAAACGGGTCAGCTTACGCTGGTGAGTTCATAGAGTCAAACACAAACAAACACAACGCAAGGGTTCTCATAATAAGGCATGACTTATTAACGACTCCCAATATACAAAAGACAATCCTATAGGTGCACACTATAGCTAATACCGCACCAGCAGTCATCCTATCATACACCTGCAGGATGCAGATAGTACCGCACAGCAGTCTCATACCCAATCCACAAACCATACCATACATACTCATAATCATAATATAAACAAGAAACATCATAACGAAAACCTAATAACTTCGCAATACCAAAGAAAGACCAAGTAGAAGAAGATATAACGAAGAGTATAGCGAAAAGCATGCATTCTCCCCCAAAGAATAGAAAACAATAAAACAGGGGCTATGAACTCACCTCTAGTAGCAGTCGAGAGGTGATACAAAGAAGCAAACACGAACACTAGTAAGTCACGACGCTGCGGGCTTGGCACAACCTATTAAATAAACTCGTCTTAGTACTTTATCCGAACTTCATAACCTTATATATATATATATAAAGAAAATAGAATATGTTCTTATTAGATATTATCGTTGTATTCTTATAGATGTGTGTTTGGTATCTTGTGTGTGCGGTGATGACACGACTCCAACTCAAGTGAACTCACGCCAAAACAAAGACCGATAAACTCCGTCAACTCCTATTGTGATTTGGTCAAACGTTCTTAATATTTAGTCTAATAAGCTCCTCGAACAAGTCATCGAGTCTTTATCAAATTCGTCAACCCGATAAGCTCCACAACTCCTTCGTATCGATTATTAACCCAAAAGTTAAGTCACGTTGGTCAATGAGTCGTAAGGATGAATTACCCATTAATAGTTTTCCACTATTATGCATTTTGGGCCCTTGTTAAAGATCGTTGAAGCTCTTCTAGGATTAGTAACATTGATTGATAAGCACAGCGGAATAACAAGAACATAATCAACATTACTAATAAGGTTTTCTTTATTGAACATAAAATAAACTACTACACGACTAATATACACACGCTATAATCGTGAGTCTAGACTCTCATTGAAAGAGTTTTCTATTGAATGAGATTAATAAGATGCTAATAACCAACACCCTACCCCTCTTTATATAATAGAGAGGCTAGGGTTTACATAAAAACCTAGCTTACTAATCAAGCTAGCTAACTATTTTATATTTAGGTCCCTCTTGTTTCTTCTTTCTTCATTCTTGCTCGTGGTTTTGTAATCTTCAAATCTTGTAATTCCCAACAATCTTCCCCTATTTGATATTACAAAACAATCTGCATGAAGAAACAATGTCATCACCAATAATAAGCTGCACATCATAACTATTCTTCCCCTTTTTGTAATCTTCTAATAGGGGTCTTGTGCATCTCGTAAACGCTTCCCCTCAAGTGATGCATGTAGATGGTTAACAAGCTTCCCCTTAAGAATAGACTAACCATCTCAGGAACCAACTAATAATTAATAATAATAATAATAATTTTTTTAACTAATAACACAAGCAGCAGTAACGAGCAGCAGGAACGAGCAGTAGTATCGATCAGCAGAATTAAATTAAGCACATCAGCACAAAGTGTAAGAGGATGGCCAAGTATATTAACAATAAGCTTCCCCTTAAAAGTATACTTGCCATCTCTTGAATCCAGTAGGTTCCATGGAGTGATCACTGATGAAGAAAATCAACTATAACTGATTTGATGAAGAAATGGAATCTCCCAACCTTGCATCTTATGTCTTGCACTATCCACGTGACGGCCTCTTGACAAACTCCTCATTGATTTATCCAATGAGACACTGAGCACAAATAACGTAACTCCTTCAAGTGATAGCAAATGTACGCATTAAGAACAATAAAATAGATCGTACCCCTTCACTAGAGTCGTCAAGTCTTCGTCACCATACAAACCAAGCAAGTTATCTTAAAAAGCTGCTGATCCCTTTAAGATATGATAAGAACACAATACTTGGGAAAATCAATTACAACATCAAACAAGCGATAATCAAATGTCTTCGTCAAGTAATCTAATCAACAAAATGATGATGGTTGATAACTCCGTCCTCCCTAACCATTAGTAATCTCACATGACTAGTAGGAACCAAAACCGACCAAAAGAAAAAGTATACAACAAGTCAGCAGGAACCATAAAGAAGTCAGCAAGAACCATCAGTAGAAATCACCAGGAGGAACCGAATATCATCAGCAGCAACAATTAAGTGTATCAGTAGGAACCAACATAGCGTACCAGCAGTAACATACTCGATCAGTAGAAACAGAACTAAAAGTAGCATCAGTATATAACAACCAGTAATAACACCCATGTTAGCAACAAAGTACCCACATGCTGCACCAACACCAATTTAATAATCACGTGACCTATTCTTGACAAGTCACTATCATATAAAAACTATATCTTGACATTTAATAAGATGGCACGAGATAAAAAATAACCAAATCCTCTTGCCAAATCGTTGACAGCAGCAACACGACACTCATCAGCAGGAATACTTGACACACGTGATTCAGCCATATCAACCAATTAAATGTAGTCAACGACAGATCTCACATGCACATAACAACAGCAACTATTCGAGTCCAATTAAAAAATATATCCCATAAACATCAATAAATCAAAACAGCTAATCATTACTCCCAACGAGGAAAAGTAAAGCACAGCTTTCGAATAGTTTATTCATCACCAGAAGCAAATCGTATATAACTATAATAAGCATGATCCAACCTCTTGCAAAAGAATGAAAGCGACAGATCAAATAAAAGAATTCATGTGTTAAACATCAACTTTTAATTTATTCGACCAATCAAAAACACGAGCAACCCCGATGGAAATTAATAGTAGTACGAGATTTTCTTGGACATGACGACAAATCTCTATTAATTTCCTTGACCCATCACTCTCTTTATCACTGATCCATTTATTAAACTCAGTATGAGGATTGCGTGTGACCAATTAATAAAAGTACCGACCCATGATCTCTGTAAAGAATTAATTCGACCAAACTGATATTAATTTAGAACAGATACGATGTTACCTTTGAATCATATTTGTCGCCGCATAAGAACCAAACACATAAAGATCCGATCTGCTTCATCGTCAAAACTGCTCTTTATTGACAATAAAAACCTTGTAGATCCTAGATATCAAGAGCCACCCGCTCTGATACCAATTGTTAAAGATCGTTGAAGCTCTTCTAGGATTAGTAACATTGATTGATAAGCACAGCGGAATAACAAGAACATAATCAACATTACTAATAAGGTTTTCTTTATTGAACATAAAATAAACTACTACACTACTAATATACACACGCTATAATCGTGAGTCTAGAATCTCATTGAAAGAGTTTTCTATTGAATGAGATTAATAAGATGCTAATAACCAACGCCCTACCCCCCTTTATATAATAGAGAGGCTAGGGTTTACATAAAAACCTAGCTTACTAATCAAGCTAGCTAACTATTTTATATTTAGGTCCCTCTTGTTTCTTCTTTCTTCATTCTTGCTCGTGGTTTTGTAATCTTCAAATCTTGTAATTCCCAACAGCCCTTGTTGTACTCGTCAGCCCAATAAGTCCGTTAAGCTATAAAAGTTGAACCTATTAACGTTAATTAATCCGTAACTCGACCTACTCTAACACGACTCCTTAATCTTATAGAAAGGTAGGTCTCGATAAACATGCCCTCGAAACGTTTAGTGACTCGTCCATCTCCATATTAAATATGTTTCGTTTAACTTCTATTAATAATAACTATTAGAATTCGTTTCGTCGTTATTTAACATTTTCTCATTAATCAAGAGATATTAACAAACGTTCATTGACGTCTTTTAATATTTTGATGAAGCGAAAAGTGTACCGCTTTTAGGGGTCATTTAAGCCCTAATCCGTAATTATTTGATCAAATATTGCCCTAAATCGTTCCTTTTGTCATTTTAGGTACTTTGGAGAGAAAATCTGGAAAAGAAGCTATTTTGGACTTTTTGGAGCATAAAAGTGAAGAAAACGACAAAGTCTCAAAATATGCTGAAAACAGTACCTGACGGCATCACGCTTTGGAATGTGACGGCGTTACGCTTTGACAAAGAGATGGATACGAAGTTTACACGAGACGCCCCAGAGAATTTTTGTGACGGCGTCACGCTTTGTGACGCCTAGGCCGTCACGTTATGTAACATATTAAACACTATATCTAGGACATAAAAAGGATTATGGATCGAATGGTAAGTAGAAATTAGAGAGAGAAAGTGAGTTGGGTGTTTCTAGAGAGAGAAAGAGATGAGAGAAAATCTTGTGTATTAGCTTGAAAGAAATGAAAGCACCAACCCTCTCCACATGTGGAGAGGGGTATTTATAGTCCTTACAAATAAATAAGAAAAACGCCCCGTATGGGCTGTGGATCAGGCATACAGTGGGTAAGAGACCCGTCCTTCCTCCACGGTGTTACTTAACTAAACTAAGGGCTAACTACTATAAATATAACTACGAGCTAAATCTATGCTATTACATAATTGAGGTGACCGAGTCTTTAACTTAGGAATATTTGTATTCCTAACAATCTCCCCCTAAGCGAGGTCACCTTTGAAATATAAATTTTCTAGCATTCTTTAAATCTTTAGCTCGTAGCGTTGATTCTTCATATTCAGCACACTTTGTACTTCAAGCATTAATCTTGTGACTTGAAGTTCCTTTGGTATGAGTGATCTTTGAGCTTTCTTTGAGATCATCAGCCATAGTAAATCTCCAAGCATCCTTTGTTGTATTGCCTTCATGTGGACTAGTGACTTTTGGACCGTCATGCTCACACTCTTCTATATTAGGAGACTTTTCATCAGAGTTACGGAAACGTCATTGGTAGTCTCTTCAACTATCATAGTTGTAAGTCTCTCATCTTTGAAGATCTTCATTAGAAATGAGTTGACAGAGTGAGCATGAGGTATGGAATGACACGATTCAGCTGGAATTGGGTAACACCATCACCATCTTTATATGTTCCTGAGATAAAACAGTTAGCAATAAAGATAGAGAACGAATATGGCTTTGTCATTCGTTCTGCGAGGACGTACTACCCTCCGGTTTTGTGAAAACCGACCTGTGATCAGGTAGAGTCTCTTTTTAAAGAAAACTCTCCTTGACAGGAATTTCCAGCTTGTAGTAATGAATCTTCCAAAGAATCCATTTTGGAATCATCATACTAAGCATGTTCTCATACCGGAACGTCTCAAAGCAGACAGCACGATAGAGTGAATCGGTGAATTGATATTCACTGATTGATGAGAAATTGATTTATCACTCGTGTGTCACATAATAAACATTTTTAGATACAACGAGAGTTTTGCATTTTCAATCACATTTTCATCAAAAATACTTTTGTTTTGAGAAAGAATACCCAATCAATGTGCTTGAAAGAAAGAAGGTTAGCACATCGAAAGGTTTTACAAAAGCATCCGTCAATCCATATCCTGGAACAAGTTAGATTCAAGATTGAATCGCCCCATCGTTGCTTTCCAGTTGTCACCTGATCATTGATCCAAGATGGATTACTCCAAAATGGATCTCACACGTCACCTACCAAGAGCTTGAAAGATGTTCGCTCTAGAAGGTTTTCCATCGTCATTGTGAATAATTGCATATCACTCTGATGTTCTGGCAATACCACAAGGATAGTGCGTAGGACTCTAAATATATTATCTTACTTTCCACGTTGTGTGAAACAGTAAGCATATTGTAAATGTGTCCTAATGAGATTTATGGATGATCTCTTGGCTCTAGACTCAATTGTGCGTTTTGATCCGCTCCTGGAGACTGGGGAGGCGTCTCCTGTTTGGGTACCAACATAGCTCGCAATGAGCGGTCGATACATTGCACAGGGTTCCCCGTGAGAATGAAACAAGTCCTTTTGAGAGAACTTGAGTGGCTAGAAAGTTTAGTGCAGTGCGTCACTGGGTCCATGACGTCTTGTCTTCAATACCGGTGTTACCGTAGTAACCACCAGTAGCATATGAATTGAACCCGGTTTCTGCCCTAAGGTTGAATAAATGGAGGGCTATTTCTTTTCACCCTTTCTCATTACATTTATTTTTAATTCTTCAACCCCTTCAGTGCTTACCGAGACTTCATCAATAGAACCTTATTGGGTTTGTTCCAGTCCTAGCTCTATCTCAGTCGGCACTCTTCCCTTTCTCACTTTTCTCATTTTTTCAATCATTCCTAAGGACTTCTAATCTATCTAAAGGATTGTCCCTGGGAAGATTCTTCCGGTTCTGGTGGATCATGGGAACTCATACCTAACCTTAACCATCCTTATAACTCCGTGCATTAAAGTAAATGGTCGGTCTTTGGTATTTTTCCACAAACGCCTTTTGCTCCCCCTTAATATGTGCATCGGTATTCGAAAGAGTTTAGCACATATGTGGGAGCCTATTGAGTTCAAAAGATCACATTTGATTATCAGATTTCATATTTAAATCACATTTTCTCCCCCGATCAAAAATTTCAAACCTTTTGAGATTTTGGATTTCAATTGATTTAAATAGTTTGGAAAACTGTTGAGAGAAAAATGTGTCCAGATTTAATATTTTCTGATAACGGAACCTTTTATGCTCCCCCCCAATTTGTGAGGGAGGTTGTTATGTGTCAGAATATATGAGTTTTGAAAAGATTTGAAGCTTTGTCGAAAAACTCTTTGAAACATTCTCATATAGACACATAACCATCACAAGTTGTTGTATTGCTTATTATGTACAAAGTGTTGTGTTTTGATGATATTGTAAAATTTTGAAATCACTCTCCCCCTCAATCAATAACCCATTTATATGATACCAATCGTAATTGGGACGAAAAATTTTGGCATTGATTGAGTGATGAATTTTATGAAAAAGTTCCATTTTGATTTCCGAAAATTTCATGGTATCACCAAGTTTTGCACAAGTACTTTCCTGAAGAATCATAGAATGGAAAGCATTTGCGTATGCAAAGAAGACTACTCTTCTTAAACCAGAGATGATGCACTGAAACGTACATCATATCGGAAAGGCAAGAATGTAAAGTAATTCAAGCCTTTGTTAGGAATAGTCGTCTTTTTGGCGACGAACTTTCCCCTACAATGAGGTCCGGGTTGCTATCAGATGGGATAGCAAGCCATAAAATTAGGCCCGGGTTACAGTCTGAAGTAACTGTAAGCCATAGTAAAATAGTCTTGAGTTTATTGCCAGATAGAAC
>LBNU01003564.1:101674-114879 GCA_014162995.1 Artemisia annua | reverse complement strand
TACGATTACTTACTCTCACGCCGGAGGATAATCGGGGGAGACAATCCCTCGATAAGCCTAACGGTGTTTGTTTCTTTCTTAGTGCGCAGGTCTCAAGCAATATCAAGCAATTGATACGAAGGAAGGAACCCAAACAAGGAACGCCCAACTTTTGTATCAACACCGAAATTTATAAAACTTTCTAAACTTACACTTTTATTTCTAAACCTTTATAAGATTATTTTTGTAAAACCCGACAAAGAATTTAAAATGTATAGTTTTATCTAATCCCTAAAAACATTTTCATATTTGAATTATTAACGTAGGACATTCTTATAAAACTTATTGGATTATTCTAAACTATTGGGGATTATTGGGTAAATACCGAAACTTGCCTATTTTATATCACATGGTTGATTGTCGTCATTGTCTATATTTTCTTTATTTAACTTGAGTTTGTTAGTATTTCTTGATCTTGATAAGGTCGTTTCCTTTTTGGCATGAGTTTAGTCAGTATCTATCGACTATGTCGATATCTCTTCCTCTTTGGCGTGGGTTGTATATTGATGTCTTTATCATTTTGGCGTGAGTTGCATCTTGAGTCTATGTCTTCTTACCACACCACACGAAACATTGATACCAAACTTTTATAAAGTAATGATTTGAGTGATCCACGAAAAACTATGACACATCGTCTTATATAGACTACATTATTATGAGCCATATTCTGAGTTAATCGTATGCATATTAGGTTATGCCGTTTTCTGTACTTTTGTACTCGTCGTACCTATCTCCTGGATATTGTTGTGATTAGCTCTAGATGCCAGTTGTATCAGTTGTGATTCTTGCATTGCTGTGGCTAAGGTGAGTTCATAGCCCCCTACTTTTTAAACAGTTTTCATAACTATTTTTGGGGGAGAATACATGCTCATTTTAACTAAACTCAATGATTGTTTATCTGAATATGTGACTGTTTGATTAAGATCTGATTGATTGATTGATTGATTGACTGATAGACTTGAATTGGCTATTCGAAGGCATTATGTGTTTACCTGATACATATGTGAGCTCCCTAGCTCAAACTATTTTTTGGACCTGCGACTACTTTTGATTTGCTATGTTTGCTAGTTAAGGTATAGCACCTTGATAACTGCCCCTAATAAGTCATTATTCCTGCGGAAAGTGCGAATGTTATGGATAGATCTATTGTGGTTGATTTCCCCCGTCTGGACTTTGGTGCCTAACTTGCCAGGATTTGTATTCGGACTTTGGTACTCCAACTTGCCAGGGATTTTGCCCAGATTTGTGGATGCACCAACTTGCCATGACCTACAACCTATAGGGAATTATTATGATTGGAATGTTGTTGGAATATATGATAATATCCGCCTCTAGTCCCACATAGCAAAACACTCTCCAGGTCCACAACTGCTTTACAACTTAAACCTATGAACTCACCAGCGTAAGCTGACCTTTAGCATGTATTCTTAGGTATAAGGCGATAGCTCACTATTGGAAGGCGCTTGGCAAGGGGCATGGTCATAGGCGACTCTGATGAACATTTGGGACCGCTTTATTTATTTATGGGCCTATTTCCGCACTATCTTCATAGCATGTAAACTATATGCTTTTGATAACAACTTTTATCCTAATTAAATGAAATAAAAACCATTCTTTGTACCTTGTGTTGTGATACCAATATAGTAGCACCCCAATGCATGTATGTTTCCGCTGGACCCGAATTTTGGGGGTGTTGCACCAACACTCCCATCATCACCACCCTCTACCACCACACAACCATCACCACCACCCTCCACCACCACCACCAACCTCTACCACCACACAACCACAACCACCACCACCACACATAGCTAAACCATGAATTTGAACATATGAGAATATAGTACAAACATATTCAACAAAATCAAATAAGCATATCTGAACCATGAGTCATGAACAATTAGCACAAACACACCCTATTCGAAAAATGAAGAACATCATGAATAGAGTAACATGCAAACTGTTTTGTTGTAACAATTCATTAAGGGCGAGTGTTCTATGATACATTCTAAGCAAAACCCCTTTGGTTAGTTAGATTCAAGCAATCATAATCAAAAATACCCAAATTCGAACCAAGAACCCTAAAATTCGAAGATCAATCAGCATTTCATGTTAGTTCAATTAATTTAGAGCGAGTGTTCTACTAATCTATCTAAACAAAACCCCTATTGTTAATTGAACTCAAACAATCATTCATGACAAAACCCAAATCGACCTATAAGCACTTATAATTCGAAAATCATTCAATCACGTTTCTGGGTATGATTGTTTACCTAAAGCGACTACCCTTTTAAATAGCACAGATTCGGCACCACAAGAAGATTAATTTGGTCTTTAGATGATTCTTTGACCTGATGGACCAAACACACGTTTTAGGTTTTTTTTGAGGTCGAAAGATTATGAATAGTTGACACTATTGGCGTTCTTTTCAAATGTAACTATGAAATACTAATAGATTGAACGAAACCATATGAAAGACTAATAGATTGAACCAAACCAAATTCAAATTTCTTAAAATGATTTTTTTTTTCATTCCTTTTTAGGGCTCTATTTCAGAATCTTATAATATCCCATAGACCCATAGTAATGATTTAGTTTTTTCCTTTACGTTCTGCGTGTCAACACATGCAATCTTAGAATAATTAGGCATGTATGATGCAAATTAATTTCATTGTATTATTGATACTTGTTTTATAAATGTATCTATTCATTCAAATAAGCAATCAAATGATGCTATAGATTGATACATATCTTTAGATGAAATAAGTCGTAGTTCATAAAAGCACATGTTTGAAAATTGAAATCTAGAAACTATTTAGTAGTAGCTAACTACGAGTCTTTTGTCTTGCACTGGTTATGACGTTATGAAAAACTTTAAAGAAAGCAAGGCTTTTAAATTTTCAATTGGAGGTTCTTGGTCCTGACATCAACACAACATCCATAATTGGTATTTTTAATGTTTTAAGTTATCTACTATTCCAAGTTATAATGTCTTCACTCGTATTCAATTATATATTCAGATTAAGGCCGGGGGAAGGAGCCAATTAATGGCCATCCTGGCTCCATGGACGGTGCCACCTCAAATTATCTATACATGGGTCCATTAATAGCGACATATATAGTATATCAACCCCACTTATATAGAAGTTTATTTATAAAATTGGAAATTATGCACTATATATAAGCCTTTGTTGAAGCATCAACCAATCACAACTTTAACAAGTCCCTTATCCAATTTCTTTTGACTTCTAGTGCTAGCTATTACTCTAAGAAATAAAAAGTTCTTACTAAAAAATGGTGAAGTTGGCAGTTGGTAGCATTGGTGACTCTTTGAGTGGTGCTTCAGTCAAGTCTTACTTGGCTGAGTTCATTGCCACTCTTCTTTTCGTGTTTGCCGGTGTCGGCTCAGCTATTGCTTATGGTATGTTCAGTTTTTGGTTTGTAAAATTACGTGGCTCTAAAGTTTAGAAGTTACATTGAATCTAATAAACATTTAAACAGACCCGGGAACTTGAATAAATTAGTCCCGTAGTTTTCAAGCGAGTTTGGCGTATTTGTATACCCTCTCGGTTTTATACTAGTTCCAATGGTTCTAAATCATGCTTGACATATTCTAACCCCAAAATGTTTAAGATAAATATGTTTTAGTATATATTATTGAATCATGTTTGAAAACATTTAGCATTGAAAAATTATTATTTACCTAAATTTTTTTAAGACAATATAATATAAATAATTACATATGATTAAGACAACTTATGCAACAACTTACTTTGTGAATATAAAATCTAAAATTTAAAACTTGCAGGCAAGCTCACATCCGATGCAGCATTAGACCCTGCTGGGCTAGTCGCAATAGCAATAGCCCATGCACTTGCACTTTTTGTTGGTGTGTCCATGGCAGCCAACATCTCCGGTGGACATTTGAACCCTGCTGTTACATTTGGTTTGGCTATTGGTGGTAATATCACCATCATTACTGGTCTATTTTACTGGATTGCCCAATTGCTTGGTTCAACTGTTGCATGCTTCCTCCTACAATTTGTTACCGGTGGCTTGGTAAGTTTTTCATCTAAGCATAGTGATAAAATATTATATGACTACTATAATGGAGCGTTTGGTTCAAAATCTTGGATGCCTAGTTATATATATGGTATTTAACAGGCTGTCCCAACACACGGAGTTGCTGATGGCATGAGCGGTCTTCAAGGAGTCGTGTTTGAGATCATCATAACTTTCGCTCTAGTATACACAGTTTATGCAACCGCAGCTGACCCTAAGAAGGGAGCTCTTGGAACCATTGCACCAATTGCCATTGGATTCATTGTTGGAGCCAACATTTTGGCTGCTGGGCCATTTAGCGGTGGATCAATGAACCCAGCTCGATCATTTGGTCCCGCTGTTGTTAGTGGAGATTTCTCACAAAACTGGATTTACTGGGTTGGTCCATTGATCGGTGGTGGCTTAGCTGGTTTATTCTATGGTGATGTTTTCATTGGATCATACGAGGCACTTCCAGCCGCTGAAGATTATGCTTAAGAACCTCTTTTCTGTTTCGCTTTGTTTTCTATGTTTCATGAATCGTACTTAAGGATCGAGGGTGTCATATCCTTATTGTTTGAACTTGTACGTATTATGTCTTCTTGGTTTTCTCGTTTGATAATATGCTTGCAATTTCGAAATGAAAAGAAGTGTTCATATGATAAAATAGTAATGTTCTTATTTATTTTTATCATCATCTTTTTTGTGGCAAAACAATTTAAAACTTATTAGTGACTGTAATAATACATCCTAAAGCAAGCATAGTATAAGAAATCACATAAATCTAGTTTTCGGCCCATGATAATTTTTTTTGGTTATTTTACTCGATTATATAATCAGGATTTTGGAGAATTTCACTCAAGTCAAAGAGTACCAATACCTATGTAGAGAACTGTAAAAGTCTTTAGTTCTAGCATTACAAAGAGTGTACAAGTTGTTAATAAAGTTCCGCCTTTCCAAAAAGGAGAGTGTACAAGCCTATTATAAATATCCAAATCATTTGCGTGACGCTTATAAATAAGGTTAGCCTTCAATATATGAGTAGAAGTAATGTACATATGTTATGGGCTTGTGGCTTAATTGGTTTGAGACAAGGTATCTCCAGCTTATCTTGTATGCCTTGCTATAAAGTATTTCAAGCACTCCATGAAATATGAAAGATTTGGAGCTCAAGTCAAAGAATTATTGCAAGTATCGCGGAGTTGTTTCATTATTTTGACCATAACTTCTTCTTCTCAACCGCGATTTATTTAAAAGGCCAAATAAACAAGAAAGTGATATATACACAGTTAGGCATAGGGGACTCAGGAACCGCATGTTAACTGATATTGTTTTCATATTCTCGGTTGGATAAGTACCACACGCAAGTTGGTGATCGAAGTTCACATGAACATCCTCACACAATTTAAACACAAAGTAACTGGGAAGGGGCTGTTTGGCAGGGCCGTTCTTCAGTTTTAATTTGGAGGCTCTGTCGAGAACTGAAAACGGGGTATCAAAGTAAATGCTAAATGAAAAGTTCCTATATTTTTAAAACATATTGTAGAGACTATTTACATAAAATTTTATGTAATGCTTGCTTATCCAAGTGAAGAATATGTGCAGGACTGTGAAAGACTTGCAAAGAATACTAGTTCTAGTTCTATCAGATATAGTTTCTTCCTTTGTCTGATATCGGATAGTTGTATATGTTGTTTTGTTTCTCTGTTTTGGGACATGTCCAAAACAGAATGTTTTATGTCAAGCATTGTACATATTTTGGAGTGATTAATATAATTCACCTTGCACCACAAAAAAAAAAATAAATAAAAAAAAAATAAATAAAAATAAAAATAAAAATAATATATATATAAAAAGAGGCATAAAGGATTTGATAGTATAGACTTGGTTATTGGTCAGATCGTTAGTACTTACTTCTCTATGCAAAGCCTCATCAAGTTCCTGCTTATCATCAGGAGTGATGTCTTTTGCATATAACTGAGCCAAACAGTCACGGATCCTGAAAACGACGTTAAGCATAACATAAATGGTCAATTTTAAAGTTGACTATTTGGTCAAGACTAAATAAATTTAAAAGGGTCAAAGGATATACCTTCCGTGCTTCTGAAGCAAAGATCTACGAACAGACTGAGTTGGATGAGCAGTCAAAACCAAATCGACAGTCTGATTCTTGAGTGCATCAAACACCTCTTCAGGGGACTTCTTAAGCTGATGCACCATCTTCTTCAAAGTCTCCTCGATATCAGATTCAGTCGTTGCATTAGCTTCATCAGCAAAGTCACCCTTCTTCAACTTGATCCTGCGACGATACGCAATCTGAACCTCTTCTGCCAGATTCGCCAAGTTAAGCATGTGAGAGAAAGCTTTCGCAATGACGATCGAATCCCCGGGATCTAAACTTGTCAAAACACTTCCAAGCTCCTCGAGCTTCTTAGGGTCACGCTTGCNAATAATGCCTGTGAGATGCATATTAAGAAGCGAGAACACAACAACCTCCATGATTTCGAATTTATGGAGTGCAAATAATTGAAATTAATTAACTTGTATCATTTCTACATTGCCATAGAGGGCAACGAAGAAGGAAATCTTGGCACATATGTATTAGATGATAAATAAGCCCGGTCTGTGGGCTTAGGGTCCATTATTTATCATCTAATAATATGTAGCTAGCGGAAGTTATTTGTAACAGCATTGACGGTGCAAGAGTAGTGTGGAAGTTTCCTCTTACCGATCATAAACCATGTGAAAGAAAGCAACTTCATTGTTTTACTTGCCGACATTGGAAGCTTTATGCAAAACTTTCATATACGAGGAGAAATATGTGAGGTTGGAAGCATTACTCCCTTGTTTAGAAGGCCCGGATGAAGCCATAGGGGCCGATGAGATTTCTTGCCTTGTGGAATTCCATGATAAAGCAATGGAAGAACTTCGTGAACTTTTTCATTGAGACACTAAGCGACTCTTTCCACCAGATTGCAATCAATAGACTAATCCAGCTGGCTGGTCTGCTCCTCACAATGATTATAGAGAGATGGTGTGTAGGGCTGAGAGTACTACTAGTGGTTAGGGCTTCTATAACCCATATTCTGGCACAAGCAGACCCAAAGCGAAGCAGCTGACGCGTATGGAATAGAAACTATATTGCCTCTGAAGAGTACAAGAACATCCTTTTGAAGCTGTAATCTCGGTGTGCTGTATAGTTTATCTAGGTTTTAATGTTGGTTTATTTTGTCGTTGAGTTAAATCGTTACAGTAGATTCTCGGAAAAAGTTAGCTAGACATGTGAGAGAAAGTTGTGTAAACTAGTCTCGGTGGTTTTAGAGCGAGTTTGACGTATTTATATACCCACTTGGTTTAGCTTTATACTAGTCTCAATGATTCTCGGTCGAGTTAGGCGTAGTTGTATACCCACTCTAGTAGCTAGTTCAGAACCAAATTTAAGATGAATCTAACTACTTTTCAACATGGAGAAAATAATGAGATATTTTCACAAGCGAAATGTTTCAATTGATACCAAGTTCTAGTACTTTATGAGTTATCTTTAAACCAGTTAAGCTTTGGAAAGAACATATTTACCTAGAATTCTAGAAAGTATCATTTTCTTATAAGTGACAAATAATTACAAACAAAATAAATAAAGTGATAGTATTGGTTAAGATAAGCTATACTAAAGTTTCATATGGACATATAACTTTTTCTAAAAGAAACTTGCATACAAGCTCACACATGACGCATTCACCTTCAGTTTGGTGTGTCAATGGCAGCCAAACATCTCTGGTGGACACTTGATCCCCGCTGTCACCTTCAGTTTGGCTGTTGATGGTAACATCACCATCATCACCGATTTACGGGTCTATTTTATAGTTCATGCAGTGATTTGTCATTATTATTATATGCATTACGTAATTACTTAATTTGGGAGTTCAAAGGATATCTGAGATCGTCTTATCTAGAAGAGAAAGGCCAAAATTCACCAGTCCTTGATTGGCATCGCCGAGCAAGTCAAGTATCGTTATTTTCTTAAAATCTTTACCGGACCGGACTTTCCAATTTTGTTGAACCAGAAACAAATGATCGAGTCACCACTTCTGCATGAACATATCCTCCGGTTTGTTATGTAGCTACAAATAAGCTGTAAACCAAGCAGCCGGTCAAGCAGTTACTACTCCCATATACGTGTTATTCTAATTTTAATAGTTCAAATTATTAGTTGACTAATCTCACCAATGAAAATTTCATGAGGATCCCATACTTATCATAGCAAATTTTTTACATTAAAAGGTACATGTGTTACATGGGCAGTTTAAAATTTTATATATGCATGTATGATGCAAATTTCATTGTAACATTTATACTTTCTTTAAGCATTTATCTATACATTCATATTCAACCATTGGAAGGGGGCTTTTTAATTGATCAATTGGAGCTTTTTGGTGGTCATGACATCAACAGAACATCCATAATTTGGTCGTTTTAATGACTTTAACTATCCACTATTCCAAGTTATGTCATCACTCATTATTGAATACGTATATTTAAATATAGGCCGGTGGGTTGATCAGCCAATCAATGGCTAGGAATCAGCCATCCTGGCTCAAGGACGGTGCCAGCATATATTCTCTATACATTGGCCCCTTGATAGCCACATATTATATCAAGTTATCAGCCCCACTTATATAAAATTTTCATAATATAAAATTCGAATCATGCACTATATAAACCATTACTGAAGCATCAACTAATCACAACTTAAGCAAAGTCAATCATCACATTTCTTTTGACTTTTAGTGTCTCTTTCTCTAAGAAAAAAAAAAAAAAAAGAGTTCTAAAAAATGGTGAAGTTGGCTGTTGGTAGCATTGGTGACTCATTTAGTGGTGCTTCGATCAAGTCTTACTTGGCTGAGTTCATTGCCACACTTCTTTTCGTGTTTGCTGGTGTCGGGTCAGCTATTGCTTTTGGTATGATGGTTTTTCTTTTGTAGATTGTCTTTGAGCTAAAACATTACAAGATATTCTAAGAAGAAAGTTAAACATACCCGAGAAACTTGTGTAAACTTGTCTCAGTGGTTTTAGAGTGAGCTTGGCGTATTTTATATACCCACTCGGTTCTAGTCTTACTATTTCAAAATTGTGCTTGGGGCATTCTAATACCCGCACAAATGTTTAAGATAAATTCAGCTGCTTTACAACATGGGAAATAGGACTACACATGTTCCAGTTTGAACAGCCGCGGCTAGTATTTATTGAGCTATGTTTGAACAAATTTAGCTTAGAAAAATTTGCATTCACCTAAAAGCGCCATTTCATAGAAGTCTATAACATATAAATTAACTACAACAAACTAAAAAATTGTTAATGATTAAGCCAAGTTATGCAACAACTTTAGTTTCTGTGTGCATATAAAAGTCTAACTTTTACAAACTTGCAGGCAAGCTCACATCTGATGCAGCACTAGACCCAGCTGGGCTAGTCGCAATAGCAATAGCCCATGCACTTGCACTTTTTGTTGGTGTCTCCGTGGCAGCCAACATCTCTGGTGGACATTTGAACCCCGCTGTCACCTTCGGTTTGGCTATTGGTGGTAACATCACCATCATTACCGGTCTATTTTATTGGATTGCCCAATTGCTTGGTTCAACTGCTGCATGCTTCCTCCTACAATTTGTTACCGGTGGCTTGGTCAGTTCTCTTATCTTTTCATTTGCAAACGACACATAAATCGATTTTAGTTTTTTTATAAGAGCCTATTGCTTATTTTTTATAACATGAGTGCTAATACGAGCATTTGGTTCAAAATCTTGGATGCCTACTTACATATTTGGTACTCAACAGGCTGTCCCAACACACGGAGTTGCAGATGGCATGAGTGGTCTTCAAGGAGTTGTGTTTGAGATCATCATAACTTTTGCTCTAGTTTACACCGTATATGCAACCGCAGCCGACCCTAAGAAGGGATCTCTTGGAACCATTGCACCAATTGCTATTGGGTTCATTGTTGGAGCCAACATTTTGGCCGCTGGACCATTTAGCGGTGGATCAATGAACCCAGCTCGATCGTTTGGACCTGCTGTGGTTAGTGGAGACTTCTCTCAAAACTGGATTTACTGGGTCGGTCCATTGATCGGTGGTGGCTTAGCTGGATTAATCTATGGTGATGTTTTCATTGGATCATACGAGGCACTTCCAGCTGCCGGAGACTATGCTTAAGAACCTCTTTTTTTGTTTCACTTTGTTTTCAGTCTTTGTTTTATGACTTATAAACCCCTGTAAGATTGAACTTGTATTCTGTATTCTTAATTTCCTCCTTTGAAAACTGTAATTTGGAAATGTGAATTAATAGAAGTGTTCAAATGATCAACTAGTTACATTCTTAACCTTTTTTTTTTTTTTTTTTTTTTTTTTTTTTTTCGTATTGGCTCATAAAAAGTTGATAACTTATTAATGATTCCAGTTATATATCCTAAAGTTAGCAAAAGAAATCACATAAATCTAGTTTTACTATTCAATTATGTACTTGATGGTGATTCTTAAGTAGTTTAATATGCATCTTGAGTCAGTCTCTACATCCGTTTTTTAGCTTCTACTAATGCATATGTACAGAACTGTAAAATTGTGCGTGTTGTTCTAGCTTATCCAATCTATTTGCGTGATGTTTAGGTAAATAAGGATATCCATATATAAGCAGAACTAGTGTTAATATAGGTTAATGTGGCTAGCTTGAAACAAGGAATCTTAAACTAATTATTTCCTATGCTCTACTACTCATTCGAGCTGTACGTATCTTTTGTTCCCACTTTTGGTCTTGAGTTACTCTTTGTTTGCCTAAATCATTGAAGAGTTGGAACACATTATTGGAGGACCTTTGATTGAGATGTGTTAAGTGAATTACTTGAATTGCATTAAAGGAGAACCCACAAACATTGCACTATCATGTCCAATAAAGAGAATTGGATAGAAATGATTCATTTCATTAATGAGAGGGAAAATTGTACAAAGTGTAAAGTTTACAATGACATTCTTACTTCAACTAACTGACTATTAATCTATATATATACACAACATAGTTTCTAGAAACTACTCTAACAAACTATATACAAGTAGTCTTGAACATCACATCCTTGCATTGGGCCTTGTACTGAAGGACAAGCAGATACTTCAATGGGACTGTGTTTGACTTTGCCTTTGATCGACTTTTAATTTGTACATGATGGACTGAATTCTGATACCAAATGTTGTCCCAAAGTTCTTGTCGTGAATGTGTATGTATGGATCGATGTGTNCTTATCCAATCTATTTGCGTGATGTTTAGGTAAATAAGGATATCCATATATAAGTAGAACTAGTGTTAATATAGGTTAATGTGGCTAGCTTGAAACAAGGAATCTTAAACTAATTGTTTCCTATGCTCTACTACTCTTTGTTTGCCTAAATCATTGAAGATTTCATGAAACAAATTACTTGGAACACATTATTGGAGGACCTTTGATTGAGATGTGTTAAGTGAATTACTTGAATTGCATTAAAGGAGAACCCACAAACATTGCACTATCATGTCCAATAAAGAGAATTGGATAGAAATGATTCATTTCATTAATGAGAGGGAAAATTGTACAAAGTGTAAAGTTTACAATCACATTCTTACTTCAACTAACTGACTACTAATCTATATATATACACAACATAGTTTCTAGAAACTACTCTAACAAACTATATACAAGAAGTCTTGAACATCACATGTTGATACAAAAGTTGGCAAGACTTGGCTTGAGTACCAATTCGGATGTTTAGTGCTTTGGAACCTGCACACTAAGAAAAACAAGAAGCACCGTTAGGCTTATCGAGGGATTGTTTCCCCCGATTATCCTCCGGCGTGAGAGTAAGTAATCGTAGTTTTAGGGTTTAAGAGTTGGAATTGCGTATTGAATCGTACCCTTGCGAGGGTTAGGGTCCCCTCTATTTATAGGCGTGTAACCGATAAGGGTTACTTGTTCCTTACTCCAAGGCGTGTCCGCCTATATCGGATATTTGGTAAATATCCTCCTAGTTAAGAAGATATCACCAATCCGTTCCATAAATACGTATTCGGCTTTGGGCCTCGTGGGCCGGAGCTACGCATTCACATGCATTACGGCCCACGCATTGTGGGCTATCGCATCAGTATTGTTTACCGAGCGGGTCCGTGACTCGGTGTAGACTATACGTCATCATGTCCCCCCAGTCTAGTGTGCGCATGATCATTCATGCGGATGCTAGACTTCATTCGCATTCAAATTATTCCCACGCGTACGCGGGAAGAGTTCAAAAAATCCCGCCTATTTCACACGTGTGATGTATGTAGTCACAAAGAGTGGGATTCATGTACCTCGGGAAACGGAGAAGGTGTCCACGTGTCCAAGCCTTCTCATTTCCTAGCCACATGATGAGAGTTAGTGGGTTACACGTGTCAGTCATCCCGTGGGTGGAAGAAAAGTATATAAGGTCTCCTCCCACTTTTACTGTGATTACCACAGTAATTAACCCTTTCATTTTCGAAGAAAAAACCCTAGTGCTCGTTGCCTCCTTTGTGCTTCTTTTCTAAAAAACCTAGGTAAGCTGCGAGCGCGTTTTTCTTTAAAAATGGTAGTTCAATTGAGCGATTGCCACTCGAACATGAATGAGGACGAACTGCAACGGTTCGCCTCAGATTATTATATCCCCTTGGAGGTGTATCCGGCTTTGCCGGGCCCCAACGATACGATAGCGGATTTTCCGCCGGGAAAGGTGGGGGTGTATACGCGTTTCTTTGATTACGCAAACATACGCTTTCCCATCAGCGTTTTCTTGAACAACGTGCTTGTGTACTACTCTATACACATTTCACAGTTGCACTCGCTTGGCGCGGCTAAGATATCCAATTTTGAGGTTAACTGTCACCTGCTGGATATTCAGCCCACTGTCCACCTTTTTCGCGCATTTTACCACACAACGTGGGCGAATGGGTGGGTCACCTTTGCAAAGCGCAAGGGTGCCTTACAGTGTTACACCAAGAGGGTAGATTCTCTTCGCAACTGGCGAGAGAAGTTTTTCTGGGTCGACTCCGTGGTTTTCCCACATGAGTTCGGGTTCTACACTCGCAACTCGCTGCC